>CABFOQ010021851.1:8170-24843 GCA_900660455.1 Gephyroberyx darwinii | reverse complement strand
CCTCGATAAGCTGTTCCATTCTTATCTAAATGTTTGTTCGTCCTTGGCACAATCAGCAATCAGAAGTGATTTCCTTTTAGTGAGAGGAAAAAAATACTTACACAACACACTGGAAAGAATTTTAATTATAGTTTTACGAGTCAGTGTCTTCATGTTGTAGCAGCATCTGTAGCCTTGAGTAAACGTCACGTTGATGGTTTATGATGCTCTCTAGCTCCATAGCTCAAGATTGTACTTGTTTCAGCTTCAGGTACGCTGGCAGAATCGTTTCATACCAATGTGTTGTGCTCATTTTTGGTTGGCAATACACTGGATACGTATTCTTTGGAGTATTTGAGGGGAGCATTTTGCCGACATGGGTCAAACATATTGAATTTATTTAATTCATAATAAATGATATTTAAAGAAAGCATTTGAAAGGCATTGTGTATACTTCTGTGTCCTCTTAGCAGACACTCTCTGCACGCTCTTATTGTGGTAAACGTCACCCTTCTGGTGCTCTTAAACAAATTAAAAGGAACAAACAAGCGATAAAACAATTGCCAGACTTGGGTCTAGCATTTTAGTCCTAACATCGATTGTCTTTCTAGATGGAGAGAGAAATGGATGCTAGCTTTGCTCTATGGGTGTTGGCCGAGCAGAGAGCCGGCAGAGGCGTAACAATGGCCCCCTTCATGATAACAGAGTCGCCACTGATTTCTTGCCCGCTGCCTGTGAATAATATTATCAGGCCGCCCTTGAGAAAAACCTACAGGGCAACTCTGTAGTCCCATCTATGCTCGTGTATGTACTTGTGAGTTGGATGGAGGGTGTGAGCGGGTCGGTGAAGGGGGAAACTCACTCTTGTTGGGGAGTAGAGGGGTCACAAAGTGGCCAGCCACCTACCATATTTTTTTGCAAGGTTGTTTTATTAGTGTAGGTTGAAATAGAGGCCAGCTCTCTCTCTCTCTCACCCTGGATGCACCCGTGGGTGCTCGCTTACACACAGTGCTCTCTTGCTCTCCCTCTCCTGCTCAACCTCTTTCCCTCCCTCTCTTTCTCTGAGCTAGTTATTCATCCACTGTGTGAGTCAGGGAGGGTGGGGACTTGGAGGACTGCAGTACCAGTCACACTTTGTCAGTTTACTCATTCCCTTTCCCGGTCTCTCTCTCTCTCTCCATACTCGGTTTCCTCCTTACTGCTGCTGCCCCGGCATTTCTGCGCCGTAGTTTTACAGAGAGGCTTCGCCCTGCCGTTGAAACACGAGTCCACACTTGCACCCGCTGGCTTTTGATGATTGAAGGGCAAAATCTAGTCACAGCAAGGTAAGTTGCTCAATGTTTAATAGAGGGAAAACTTGGGAAACAAACTTGTTGAACTAACTTGTTGAGCCTGTGGATTCACAGTTTTGGCTGTCTCAACTTCTTTCCTCATGTAAAGGTTTCTGTTTTCTTGAACTACTGGTGTTTGACAGACAATCTCTGGTTGTCTTGTTAAACTGTCCTCCTGGCAGGCCTTTTAAAACCGATGTTTCACTGTGTGTTGTGACTAATGGGGTCCTGGCTGCTCTTCTCCACAGATTCTTTTTTTTTGTCATCTCTGCTCCGGTTTGTTCATCATTAACTTCTACCTCGTGAGCGTGAGCTCCCTTTTTCCATCCCTATGATTCATTGACACGGCTCTCACAGCAAATGTTCCCTCTCTGTTTCCACTGTACTGTATCTCCTTGGGAGTTGTAAACCAGCCACCTTGTTGTCATGGTTGCCTAGAAATGAATGGGCAGGGGTGGCCCAACATGGCGTGTGTGTGGAAGGTGTTGGTACAACGGATTGAGTAACTGAGCCAACAGTAAAACACTAATAATGTATTTTCATATTGTTTTTAGCTTGTTCACGAGAATAGACTAGTGTCTGTAGGATGATAAATGGCCTAGCGCTCTAACTTGATGTAATTTCTCATGAGCAGGGATTGAGGTAGATGTCTTATGACAGCACAGTGGTCATGTGCCGAGAGCACTGCTTCATTGTGTGTCTCATGAAAGTGAAGACAGCACAGTGACACTTTTGACTGAGAAGTTTCTTGTATTGCACAGTCTTCTTGGGGAACCACTACCAGTAATGCTGACTTTGCAGTTACTGCACAATGGCAAATCTTCTCAAGGACGTCTTTATACTGCTGGTCTGAACTGAGACAGGAACATTTTAATGGGTGGAGATTAGCAAGTTACATGACGTCAGATGTTTGAGTTTGTAGTGATAACCAGATGCAAGAGATTTCATAGCGATGTCAGAACAGTGGGTGCAGCCGAGTCAGTGGTGAAACTGTTGCCTTTTCTTGTTAAATGGTTTGGTCAGTCCATAGCAAGTTTTCTGGTTTTGCCAAACTGGAAAAGAATAGGCTTTATTTTCATTTTCTCATAACTCTCTCCCCTGGTGCCTTGGGATATGGAAATACTGTTTCCTTTCTTGGGTTTAGGTTTTTCCTGGTCACAAGACTATCCTCCAGATTTGCACATGCACACTCTTATCAGTTTTATCAGTAGACACTTTATCTGGGCACCATTACAGTGTCTGCAATTTTACATCCAGAAAGTGGCGCTTAAAATGGGTAATTGTGATAATTTGGGAGGATTTTAGCTTTAAATACTCCCTTCATTCAATTCAGATAATACCCTAAAATTGAAGCTACATATACAAACTTCATTGCTGTTACTTGGCATCAAGCCCAACAGCATGCATCCAAAAATAAATTTTCCACTGCCCAGTTTCTTCTCAAGCTCACTGTATGACACTAATCTGATATTTCCATCTTGAGATTGGAAACTGTTAATTACTGTTAAATACATTCTCGCCTGATCATCTTAACCCTTCAGCATTTTTCCTCAGAACAAGACAGACGTGGTTTATCAGACTCTGCACCTTGATGCTTGCTCGCACCACAGACATGATGGTGTTGAACAGTGAGGTGCACCCATCCATGTGCCTTGTCCTCCAGTTCAAAAAGAACCACAGCTATTTGTGTAAGAGTTTTCTGAAATGCCTTGTGTTTGGTCTGTCATGGAAACATCATGCTATTAGCGAAACAAGTTGACCTGAATCCAATGAACTTTTCCGCATGTAACCGGCTGGAAGTTATGATGCAATTCTGCATTACATGGATATAGTAGGCGTGGCAAACATCTATAAACATTGCTTGAGAATGCTGGCCTAACATGGAATCACAAGATCAGACACATCCTGCTGTTGACAAAGCCCTGTGGTATGCTGTTAAGATCCTCAGGTGAGCAGACCGTGCAGGGGATGTCTGCAAGGAAGAATGTCCGGATTGTGAAATATAGTTTTCTGTGTAGTTGGCTATGCCTGTCAGGATTCGATTTGTAGGTGGACCCAGAAGCAGACAGAGGGCAGAGGTTAGAACAAGGTTTACTGAGAGTAATAACATGCAAAGCATTAAACAGTATAAATACAGATAACAACTTACCGGACTGGGAGTGAGCTAAGAAGTCAAGATACACAAGGGTAAGCATACAAGCAAGCAATGAGCATGTGTGAGGGCAGAGCTGATATACACATGGAAATAGCTGAGTAGATCAGCCCTGAGGAACACGCCCACCAACCGACAGGAAGAGAGAGAGAGAGAGACCG
Source organism: Gephyroberyx darwinii (assembly GCA_900660455.1). NCBI lineage: Eukaryota > Metazoa > Chordata > Actinopteri > Trachichthyiformes > Trachichthyidae > Gephyroberyx > Gephyroberyx darwinii. The sequence continues at coordinate 21,220 of CABFOQ010021851.1, read as the reverse complement.
ACACAGCAACAGGAAGACAGTAACAGAGACTAGAACTCAGGGGAAAGTGAGGGAAATGGCCGATAGGCTGTGACAATGCCTTGCACCAATTTTGGCTTAAATACAGTTCTGGCAAAGATTATTGGCATCCTTCATTTTATGCATATAATGCCTTCTGAAATAATTGAAATTGAAACAACTTTTGGTCTTCACGTGTTGATCTGTTTTATTTAACAGCACATGATCAAACTATAAGAATACAAATATAAAAAAATTGAAAAGTGGTTATCCACTGTCTGCTATCCAAGCACTATCCTTTTCTAATATGTAGTTGCACAGCCTTTGGCAAGGATGACTCCTTCCAAACGTTTCTTGCAATCATGAATAAGCTTCCTGCACCTTTCTGCTGGCTGTGTCTCCCACTCTTCAGTTGCAACCCGCTCCAGTTCTTCAATGTTTGAAGGATTTCTTTGACCAACTGCACATTTCAGGTCTCGCCATAGGTTCTCAATGGGATTGAGATCAGGACTCATCGCTGGTCCAGAGCAGTCCAATGTTTTCTCTTGAACCATTCCTGGGTACTTTTGGATGTGTGCTTTGAGTCATTGTCCTGCTGAAGGAAGCATGACCTTTAAGGAATCTCCACCGCATTTGACTGTGGGTAGGGTGAAACTTCATTTCATCATCTGTTAACAAAGCTCTGATCTGCAATGCCAAAGAGCTCCAATTTGGGTTCATCAGTCCACAGAATATTTCCCCAGGTTTGTCCAGGTGGGTCTTGGCAAAGATCAATCTGGCATTCTTGTCTTTCTCTTTCAGCAGTAAAGCCCTTCCTGGTTCAGTGACCGGTGCATGGTACAGACTGGTATGCTAACCATTACCCCAGACCTCTCCAGGTCAGCCTTGAGATCTTTGGATGTCATGCAAGGTGTTTTTTCAGTGGCTCACACCAACCTTCAACGACATCTGAGATACATTTTCCTCTTACCACCACGTCCTGGCAGATTCTTAACAATTCCATGAGCAGCAAACTTCCTAATAACATTGTGAACTGTAGAAACAGAAATACCAAGGTCTCTAGAGATGGTCTTGTAGCCTTGTGAACTCTTATGTTTGGCAATAATAGTTTTTCTGACATGCTCAGACATCTCTTTTCTCACTTTAAAATGTATAATTTATACCATGTGGGCTCGTGCAGCCTGTCACAGGTGAGTTGGATGTTTCTCCAGTTTCCTATTTCCTCCAGCAAAATGTATTTGAATTGTTCTAAAGGGTGCCAATAATCATGGCCATGGCAACTTTTTCCATTTTAAAACGATACAAGATTTATTATTGTTTGATCATGTGCTGTTGTTAATCAATAGATGAATGTGTGTTGACCCAAAGTTCTTTAAATTTCCAATGATTTCAGAGGATTTCTATTCTATCTGCATAAAATGCAGTGTCAATAATCTTGACCAGAACTGTAAAGGCTCGAGATTCTCTCATGACTTTGATGTAGGGTAATCTGTTTAAATTCAATGACATGCTGATGTTTGCAGTTGCGCAAAAATACGTCATGGCATTTAGTTTTTAGTACATTTCGAAATTGAAATACTACTACTACTACTAATAATAATAGTTGTTTTATGAGATAAGCTAGCTGCTACAACACTACCTCACTCACTCCAGACTCCGCCCATATCTGTTTTCCTATAATACCATTTGACATCTCCTGATAACGGACAGCATTAAAATTGTTACTAGAAGGAAGTTGACATTCCTAAGCTCAGATCAAACAAAATTGATTTTAAAATGCATTGCTGTAGATGACACTTTATCCATTTAAAAATATTGCTATACTTTGTTTATGGAAAGGTTTGTTGTATACTTTGTCATTTTCTCAACAGCACTTACCTAAGCTCTGCTCTCCTGCCCCACGTTCCAGGACATGGTATTATTAGCTCTTAATCGTGTTGTCTTAGGGAGGGCTGTTAAGTTGTTGGGTAGTGAAACCTCCAGGATTGGAGATTGTGTCTTGAAGAATGAGTCTCTCTTGACCCAGTGTGGTGAGAGAAGGCCACACCCTCCATGTCCCTTTACATTGTGGTTATGCTTTAGAGTTGACATTTGATATGGTGAGCCTTTGTCTGGACTAGAAACACCCAGGTCATGAAAACCGTATCTTTATTCCAGCTTTATACCTTGCCACGCTGATTTCTTGCAGTGTTCTTCATAAATATGGCTGCCATTGGCTTTTGTTTGTTAAGAACTTTGACTTGATGCTTGTCAGGGTTTTGTTTTTGTTTTAATATGTTCTAGGCAGGTTTGCTTTGGGTTTTTTTATCTGCCTACTTGCTCTGTTGGGTTCATCCGGGGAGAGCAGAAAGGGTATTGTTTCTTGCAGTTGGTTTGACTTTTGGCCTGGCTCCCGTACTTGGCAGTCCCAAACTGAGGCAATGGAGTGCCGCCTGTCCTCTGTTTGATGAGGGATGCCCTCCCAGTTCCCTGTAGCGCCTCCCCTCCAGTGTCAGGCCATGTCTGATGAGTGGCTGCAGCAGAGGCAAAGCATCCTGGGATTTTGTCTAGCTAGAGATGAGCTTTCCCTTACCCTTGCAATTCTTTATTACCCCATAATTAAATTTCCCTCCTGCTGAATCGAGAAATGGCAGAACACACACCTCCTTGAAGGCATTCGTTGGGGTACTGGTGATCACAAGGAAGACACAAGCTGCCAATTAAAGATATGCAATACTTGATCTAATAACTACACGTTGCTTATAGTTACAAGCCTCAAAGGGGAATATTTTAATGTCTATTCTATTTTGTCTATTCTATTTCTATTTTAATGTCCTTGGACAGTTCCGTCTCTGGAAGAGATGTTCTGTATTATCATTAGCCATAAACATGAATATTCACCCCCTACCTTGTGTTGAGACACAAACGCATCCACAGAAAATGATTATGGAGAAAAGTGGGAAAAGGGAAATGGTACTTCTTCCACTCCGCACCCAATAAGACCACAATAGACAAATCCCACCTTTATGGAGAAGACAACATGTGTCCAAGAAGTGAGTCTCCCATTTATAGCCATGGATGCCATGGATCACAACTAGGTTTAGGTTCTGGGTTGGGTTCTTTGGGTTTGGCTCAATCAAACTAACAGTGAAATTATTTTCATCTTTGTTTTTCCACAGGTAATTGGGTGACAATACCAGATGGCCAAAATGTTTCAGGAGATGAGCTCACATGCCATGGATATCTATGACTACCTCTTGGTGGGAATTGGTAGGTGTTGCCAACTGATATACCCTGACTAACCCTAACCCTGACTAAATACAAAAAGCTTACTTTTCTCTCTGTGCTGTTTATTTTTTGCCATTCATGAATTCTTTTTAAAAAACTTTCCCCCTAAATTTCTCTTTTAGACCCACGGCTGAAGATCTATCCACTGATGCAAAGTCCTGTTGGCATGAGTACAATATTGCTGTGCTATCTGTTCTTCGTACTGTACCTTGGTCCTCGCATTATGGCCAATCGCAAGCCCTTCCAGCTAAAGGAAGCCATGATTGTCTACAACTTTGCCCTAGTGGCATTGTCAATATTCATCGTCTATGAGGTATAAAACCAAAAAGCCTTCAACATCCAAAGATGTTAAAAGTATTGTATTTTGTTTCTGCTATCCCATCTGGAATAGACTCAACGAGGTCTCATTTCAGATTTTAATACAGTGCCCCTGTCTGAATGGGACATTTTTAGATTGAGTTATTGTAGATTTGGAGCTTGGTTGAGTTTGCATTTTGGATTGGATAAAAAATGACTGCTAACTTTAATGCAGCTTGTATCTCCGAAGTGACTGAATTGTCTTGTTGTTTAGTTTCTGATGTCTGGTTGGCTCACAACGTATACCTGGCGATGTGATGCAGTTGATACCTCTGACAGCCCTGAAGCACTACGAGTAAGTTCCCCCCACACCCCCTTATCACATCCAACTCGTGACTAATATTAAAGTAAGTCAATAACTTCTATAATGCTACAACTTCTAACAAATCTGTATGCTGTTTACTAGATGGTCCGAGTGGCTTGGCTGTTCTGGTTCTCCAAAATAATTGAACTTATGGACACGGTAAGGTTGCTGTCTGTCTGTTTTAAGCACCATCTCAGTGCACAGTGTGTATATCTCTAATCTTGATGGTTAAGACAACCTGGCTTCATTTCGATATGTCCCCTCTCTGGGGTCAGATCTTCTTTGTGTTGAGGAAGAAGCGCGGCCAGATCACCTTCCTACACATCTTCCACCACTCCTTCATGCCTTGGACTTGGTGGTGGGGAGTTGGCTATGCTCCTGGTGAGTGCACATTAATTACATCATTTGTTTCAGAGCTTTAAGAAAATTATTAATCAAAAACACAGTTGGGAGGTGTCGAATGCACACTTGTATCTCCAGTTACCATTTTGCCCTGCATACCTATCTTAGGTGAGTTCAAAGATCTGCAGACCCAAACATTGAATTACAAATATACAATGAACTGCATTCTACACCTTCCTAGTCCCTTTTTTTCATGGGGTCTTTTGGGAATGTTGTGCAGGCTACCTGTGAAGCACTAGATTTTGTATTTAGTCATGAGAAAATGATTAACCAAGAGTATTTGAGTAATTCAGTAGCATAGAGGAATTCTATTATGAACCATTAACCTCTATGGCCTTTACATTCTTCAGTCCTTGTGAGGGCAGGTGTTAGGTTAAACTGTGGTTAAGGTTGGTCTGATATTGTTTGTGGTGACCCTAGGGGGAATGGGATCTTTCCATGCCATGGTGAATTCCTCTGTCCACGTCATCATGTACTTCTATTATGGCCTTTCCGCTGCTGGACCACGCTTCCAGAAGTTCCTCTGGTGGAAGAAATACATGACTGCAATTCAACTGGTACATTTTGCAGCTTTCTGTGACACTCATTTGACAGTAATGAAAAAAATTCTGCTTAAGGACTTGATCCTGCCTGATTGCTGATTTCCAGTGTATGTTGAAAGTATGTATGAAGAGCCACATGTATACTGTGGACAGTGTGACAGTGTTTTCTGAGGTCCTGCTTTCCTTGTGTCAGTAGGTACTGTGAAACTCCAGTTAATGTCTCTCAGTGTCACCAAGACACATTCCTGTACACTGAAGTACTTATCTGACTTGTAGTACTTTGATTTCGCCCCAACAGGTCCAGTTTGTCCTGGTGTCTCTTCACGCTACCCAGTATTACTTCATGGACAGCTGTGACTACCAGTTCCCCTTAGTCATCCACCTCATCTGGGTGTATGGAACCTTCTTCTTTGGACTCTTCTCAAATTTCTGGATCCAGGCTTATGTGAAGGGTAAGCGGTTGCCAAAGCAGGACATTAAGCAAAGCCTGAACGGCACCGCTGTGTACACCAAGCACCAAGAGAACGGCGCCAGCAATGGTATCAACCATGGAGCCAGCAACGGCACCAGCAACGGCTCTGCTCACCATGAGAATGGCAGCTCCCATACAGGCAAAATGAAGAAGGCCTAGGGCCTCTGGAAGGAAACACCCAAGATGTATGATGTGAGCCTGCACAAACTACTTTGGATTCCAAGGATTGTTTTGGCTGTGTTTCTTTTCCAGTTTTTAGCTTTATACACAAAACATGGGGAAATGACGTGGTCAATGATTTCCACAGTTGGGGTCCCACAGTTGTTTTCTTTGTTTCTTGTTTCTTTGAGTTGGGAAGCCATCTATGGAACACTATGTATGAAGAGAAGATATTTTGACCTGTTATCTTCACTGATGTTGCCAACAACCTCACGGTTCAGTGTCACCATGGTCACATATACATGTGAACCCTTTCCCCACTTGCCTCAGTACTCACCTGACCCCCATGTCCTCCTGACCCCCTGTGGACAGATGACTGTACAGTTTCTATCAAACTTGAATGGCTTTTGTAAATAGTTTTACCACCAAAAAAAACTAATTGTATTGGTATGCTTTAGACTTTCTAAATTTTGTTACATTATGTATTTAAAATTAAAATGCCAATAAATTCAATTTTAAAGTACCTTGTCTTAACTTTGCATCTGCATGATTTTCATTACTTTGCCAAAAATCAACTTTGCTCTGATAACTTTTACTGAAAGTAGTAATTATAGGTTTTCTTCTTTTAAAGTTGCCATGGTCTCGGGGGAAAGACTCGGGTCACAAAGCTTGCCTGTACTGTTGTCTTGGACATCTCAAGTATGTGGTGTATGTAGGAGGTAAACAACAGAGCCATTCTGCTTTGTTGAAAGAGATGCATCGGAAGAGCCACAGAGCAAGCGCCTTTCAGACCGGATCTGCACCCATGGTGCAGGGGGAGGGAGGGGGGAGATTTGGTTCAGGGTTGGTCTGGGTCAAAGATACTGAATGATGCTGTGAGACGATTCTTCATCCCAATTCAATTTGATAATGGATATAAGCTAAGCGATTTTCAGAATCACATGCTGTATATAACAGTCACACCCTGTCTTAACTGAAGGTATAGACTGACTCAAACTGCAACTGTCTTCTATTGCAACATCCCTTGACACCACAAGTATAAATAAACCTGCCAAAGCATTGTTAAAGGATATTGTGGGCAGGAAATGAAATTCTTCTACATATTTCTACATAACATTGCCCATAAGCTAGCCACTTGATGAAACGTTATACTCTAACTGACTTGGATTTCAATGCTGAGCATAGAGTCCTGAATGATTAAGCAGTAACTCTGTTATGTTCATATGTTTCATTCCAAGTTGACAATTATACATTTCATGAGCAATCAAGAAGAATTCAAATACATCCAATATGAAAACATTCTTTAGGCATTCATTCAGTGTGCATCAAATAGCTACGGATCTACATATTATACTTCTTCAATTCATTCTCTTTTCTCATTGCTTTAAGGTTGTGGGGCTGAATCCAGCTCCCACTTTAAAGGCATTCTCAGAATATGGGTATTTGTATGGGAAATGGTGTGACATGAATGATATCAAGCTATGAAATTGCCACTACAGTGCAGTGCTGCACCCTGATCTGATGGCCCATCATGGGTTTCGTGTGTGGACAGATTGTCTGCTGCTGGGTGGGAGCCAGGGCAGGGTGATATGAGAGAACCACTTAGAGTTAGACCACGTCTTCTCTCTACTAGAGAGTGGATTAGATGGATACAGACCTTGGATGTGGTCTGGTTTGCCCTTTGAATGAGCTGTTTTGTTGCTCTGAAACCCATGGTAGCACTGATGAGAAGTGCTGGAGAGAGAATGGTGGTCAGAGTTGAAAAGATGAAAGGATCAAATGATGGAGTGTGGGCTTTAAGTAATGTTCTCCAGGATGTAAAAGATAAGCTCCATCACGATGGGCTCCTCGCTCCTCTTGCGCCCCCTGCTGTGGATGACAGGGATCAACACGCTATCCAGGGCATTGAGGTACTGGGCTGGGAGGGGCTGCCCATTGCTCCCAGCCACAAATCCCACCTGAAATAAGAAACACCCCACTAATGAGTTGAAGATCATCACACCCCCTGGAGTTTGTGCTATAATCTCTATAACCTTCTATACGTCTATGATTCCAATGTAATATATACTTCCTAACATTGAATAGTGAGCATGTTGTACCCCACTGACCTCTTGAGAGTCGAAAGTGACACGCAGCCCTAGTTTGGCCATCCCATCTTCCTTCAACAGTTTGAGGTGTGGGCACAGTGCCAAGCAAAAAGCCCGAGCGATCCGCTCCGTTAGCCGATTGTGTTCAGCGGAGTCGGTCACCCCTCCTTTAGGATGATCCCCCCTCTGCAGGAAGAACACCTGCACAATGCACACAACAAATGCAACGTAAATAAACTGTTTTAGCCGGACTTCTACTGTTATCTTCAGCACATCGTTGGGCGTACCTCTGTCCAGCGGATGATCTTCCCATTTTCCTTGTATTCTGATTTCTGGAACATCTTCAAACTGCTGATGGACTCCATGGATTTTGCATCAATGGGGCTGATAATTCTGGGGGGGGGGCACAAGGCAAAGGTTAGGTCTAGTGAAATGCAAAGCTATGTCAAGGAAACTACATGTACTGACAATCTACAACATCAGTAAGAAAGTGAAGCCCCAGAACAAGTTGAACTACGAATGTTGCCCCTAAGCTAGTCGTGTCCACTCCTGTGCCATCGAAGAGTCTGCAGGTTTTCTTGCCAACCAAACTCTACACCAGCCAATTTCACTGTTTAGCACCAGAGAGGGAGGAAGTCAGTGAAATCAGCTGCTGTAGAGCTTGGTTGGACTGAAATCCTGCACACTCTTCCTCGGCACAGGACTGGACACCACTGGCTTAAGGGCAACGTTTATCACTAACCATTCACTATGACTAGTTTAGGTCAACGATTCACTATGACTAGTTTAGGTCAACCATTTACCATGATTTCCTCTGTGTGACTGTTCTCCTACATTTAGTTTTGTTTCTGAAGGAACTGCTAATGTTTAGTTGTATTACTATCTATGCAGGTGTTGTTGTGACTTGACAAATGGCCTTGTGTCTCTATGAAACCTCACTCCCAACTGCTCTGTCTTCAGAGATCTGTATACCCTATACTATGTGTGGATCTCTCCTGAGTGCTCAGCTATTGCAAATAAATGAACTCAAGTAAATCACGACTTGACTCTGAACTCTTAATCTTTAGTTAACGATTTTATTCAACACTATCTTTGCACGACTTTCTTAGAGTAAAAAACTCCTCACTCCAAAGCCGCCACAGGTACGTCAAACACGTGAATACGCTCACCCCTTGTTCACAGTGCATTTCTCCTCGAGCCATTGTACGTGAACGTGCTCCTGGCTCTCTGATTGGTCAAGCCGTCCACAGGTGATGGTGTAGTCTTTCATCTCCCGAAGCGACTGGCGGAGCTCCGCCATGGTTTCCACGGTGATCTGCACCATTAGCCCATCTGGGGAGAGGGACAGCGATACAGGAGAAACACAGACACAGACACCAACAGGGAGACACACACTCTCACATGCATCAACACGTACACACACCTACACAAACAGTCTGTTAAAATGTACACAGACACACACGTACAAAGATCAACACGTTCTAAATGAAGCAGTTTTTAGGGAGGGATGTTTACTTGCACTACATGAAGTAGTCATGTAAAGAATAAAATAAATACAGTTCCTGCAAATGAGCAGGTAAATGGTCACACTGACTCCCCTCTGAGTGCCAGGTTACAGAGTTGGACATCCTACCTTCCACAATGCTGGACTTGGCTAGGTATCCTGCAGATGCCTTCAGGGCACTACTGAATACAAAGAAGCAGGAGCCAGTAACTGAAACAAAATGCAAACCATCGTTAGCAATAGAAACTGAAACTTAAAACCTACCAGATCAATCCTTGCAGTGTATTATCAAGAAGAATTCTGTCACACAGGGCCATCCAGTGGCATAGAAGGGATAGTGCGTCACCTTGGTCTGCTAGCTACGCCTCATTCCCAGACTTGTTTTCAAACAAACATAAAAAAATTCCTCTAAAAAATAAAAATAAATAATAGGTCAATCAAGACTTCCCCTCTTGTTTGTAATCCAAATTTCTGATTTCAGCGAGTTCACTTCAGAAATAACGGTCCTCCACTACTGCTTGATTGACATGTCTTGACATGAGGTTTGACGATAATAATGAGGTTCTGGTACACCCCACCTTTGCGTGGCTGATTGTGGATGCTAATGGCTTGGGTCTGGTACTGGCAGTCGTCTCCCTGCACACAGATGAGGTGGGAATCTGCCGCCTCATTGAAGCACGCCCCCATGGCCAGCACATGCTCGTTGGACTTATTCAAAGCCTTCATCAGCTAACGAGAGACAAACGGTCAGAGGGGGAGGATGATGATTGATGAAAAAGACAGCTGACAACCACTGATCACAGAGTTGCATAGCAGATGCAATCTTTCGAAGGCCGGGTCTTGCCTCGTTATAGCCGTTTGATGGGATCTTTATGCAGGTCCTATGAGCCTCCAGATCCACAGTGAGCCCTGGCACCACCGGTAGACTGTAGCGGTAATTCCTGAAGTCCTGCAGCCAGGACAGGAAGAACAGGTCATTGTTAATGAATGGAAGTGTGGTGTTGTTTAGACTGACAGACGCGTTGTACTCACCACCAGCAGTCTCATTATGGTGTGGCCGGTCTCTCCAAACAAAGCCTTCCTAAAGCGAACACTGTACAGAGGACATGGGTAAACTGGAGAGGGAGAAAGGAAAAGGGTAACTAGAGAGGGAGATTTTGAGCATTTAACTTGTAACATTTCATCACTGTTGGGTAGAAACCTCCAATTTTGATGATTTTCATGTTTTAACTTGAATTAAAGGATTACATGACCCTGTATGGTTTGAAAAGTTCTATAACCACCGGGCTAAAAAGTTCTTAGTTCCTGAAAAGACATTTAGAAAAACCCGACAACAGCGATTTGATACTGCATATTCACACACAAGCACTGCAATACACATTACACAGATGTTGAGAACAATTAAGAAGCCAAGCAAAGTGGTTAAAGTAATAGCAATCAAACCAGACACGGTGCGTTTCTTACATCTGTACTCGGCCCCCAGTCGCAGCATGAGGCGCAAGGGGAAGGCTTTGGCCCAGGCCACCTCTGCTCTGTGGACCAGCAGGCCGAAGAGGTAGGGCTGGTTTGGCAGAGGTAGACCTTGCAGGGACTGGAGAGTGGAGCGTACATACAGGAAGCCCGCATGCTCTTCACTGCCCAGGAAGCTACTGCTGAAGAGGGATAGGGCCAGGTGGTTCACAACCTTCCCTGCAGAAACAGAAAGGAAATAGAGAAATGAGGGTTGTAATTGAAGGGGGAGGTGAGAGTTTGAAAGAGATGATGCACTAAAGCAGAGTTTTCCAGTGGGTGGGTCAGGGTCCAAAATTGAGTTGAGACATTTTGACAGGGTTACCAATAAAAGAAAAGCTCCTATTGGGGTTTATTCTCTCGATGCTTCACTACTTGGACCCATTGTAAAACCAGCTGTGAATTATTGCACTAAAGCATCTTACTGTGTGTGGGTCTCACCTGTGAGGGCGTCCCTGTACAGCTGGATGAAGTGGCTGAAAATGTCTTTGGGGAGGCTTTTCTCTTCAGGCAGGCACTGCAGCAGCACCACCACCTCCACCTGGCCCACTGCATGCATACCCTTTGACGTCACGCACCAGCACTTCCTGTTTACATCTGGACACAATCAGAGCACAGCCTCAGGGGTATATGGTGACATTTTGTATATGTACTACTGGGAATATAAGCTATGAGAAGAATTTTGAATCGTATGTTTCCATGAGCTCCTTTTCCTTTTGTAGGTAGCATGGATTTACTTTTTGATCACAGGTGAACCCTCAACCTCACTCTATACCCTTTGCACTGCACAGTAAGATCTGAAGCAGTGTACAGTACATTGGCAATGTACTGTACACTGTACTGTACTAGCCTCCTATGTGTAAATTAACAGTTACTGACTGCAGAGTAAAGAAAAAATAGACCTACAGTTGACCAGCTTGACCATGGCAAGTAGGTTGGCATTGAGGACGAAGACCAGCGGCTTGGGCCTGCCGCTCTCCAGCTCCTGGATGAGCAGCATCTCAGAGGGCTTCTCCTCCACAGTGTAATCTGAGCAGAGCACATAGTTACACAGCTATTACACTGGAGTGTCCTCTGATGCTCTGAGCTAGCACTAGTCACTAAATACTCCTTCAGATATTGTAGATTTATCCTCTGTGGCTGAACATGAGAGCTTGCTTCATGAAAAATTCATGTCAGAGAATTAATTGTAGGTCGTGTAATAATGAATGAGGATTGTATAAGCAAGGTTAAGGTGCAATAAGATGCAAGGTTAGCTTGTTCATTTTCATTAATGTTACTTTAAAAGCATCTGTTAAACCAGGCAACACTGGGGCCACGGTATTATTTACAGTAACAGCCCAGGGGAGTAGCAGAGGGATAGAGGACTACACATTCACAGTGGCAGTACTTGGGGCTGCCCAGTACTACCACAGTATTTTCATTTTGGCCAATGAACAGCCCTACTGTAGCAGTGTGGGGATCATTCAGTTCCTCTGCCTGCATTTTCCTGGTGTGGGAATTTGAACCGGTGACCTTCCAGTCATTCATTTTGCTAACTCTTTCACTTCATTAGACTGCCCCAAATAATGTCTACATATTGTACCACTGGGAATGAGTCCTACCTCCTTTGACCCCAGTGGACGTGAGGATTGGAGGCAGGCCATCCAGAGGGATGAGGTTGGCAGAGCTGCTGATGTGTGTGCTCACTAGAGCTGCTGTGCCCCAGCCATAAGGGCCACAGGCTTCCTAGAGGGGGTGGGAGGCAGGGAGAGGGGCAGAAAAGGCAAGGTTGAGGTGAGCAGCGTAGTCGGTATCATCAAGAACACACCTGGGCCAAATAGTATTTGCGATAGAGAAAAGGTACATTTCCTGGAGCAAATGTAGTAGTAGCAGTTGTAGTAGCAGTAGTAGTAGCATTCATTGTACTTCGTTGTATTGTCTTTTGTCACACCACCACCCAAATGGCATCAAACCATAATATCATTTTGCTAATACTATTAACCACTTCTGCAAATAAAGAAAAAAAAAAGTGTAAAATTTCCCACAAAGCGTAGGGATCGTGTTCTACGTGATCTAATTCATCTGTAGTGTCATGTTTGAGATAGTCCCACATTTATGGGTGTTTCCTGTGGCCTCGAGGCTCTCCTGATCTGCGGTGAACCCACAGGACTTCTGATTGGTCCTCCCAGGGCTCTTCTCATCAGCGGTGAGAAAGTGGGTCCTTTGACTGGTGTGGTGGGGGCAGACACTGACTGCTTATTGGACAGGATTTCATCAGCAAACCATACCCTCCTTTTTCCTCTGGGAGGTGTCCCTGGGGGGGAAATGTCAGAAGCAGTAATGCATAGTTTCAACAAACTTTTTTTTTTTTTTTTGACAGTATTAAAAAATACAATACTCACTTTTCACAAGGGTTGAGTGACAGGAAAGACAAACCCGTCCCTCCTTGCCATCCAAGTGTGTAAGTC
>CABFOQ010021850.1:0-15793 GCA_900660455.1 Gephyroberyx darwinii | reverse complement strand
GGCACAACATGAAAGCATGTACCATTTGTTACAGTATCTTGCAGCAAAGAAAAACCTGCACTTTCAAATTCATTAATAAGTGCCCATTTGGTACCAGATTCCTCAGAGGTAAAGAAGAACTCAATCTGGCCATACTTTATGTGTTTCATTACAAAAAACTGTAAATTTGTTTCTTCTTTTGCCTTTCCCATAATGCCTTGATGTGAGACAATTTCTCTTAACTTGTGCCCTGTGAAATGTCCTCACTGTTTTAGAATGAATGCGGTGACCAGCATGTTTTTCCATTGCAGAGAGGTGAATTGCCTCCAGTTGAAGTTCACTTGATGCTCCAATTATGTTCGTTCTCGACAAATCATTGTTTTCCTGAGAAAAACTACGGTCTTTAGTCATCTGTGTGTAAAAGTCATCTATAGCATTGGCTGGCTTTATGGTTTGTGAAATAGCAGGGATAGGCTGCACAAGTTTGACTGCATGGACCATCTGCATTGGTATATTTTGAGTGCCATGTATGAGCCTTAACAGATAGCCATTCTTGTCTTCAAAATGGAAACATGAATGAGTCCATAATGGCCAAGAGCCCTGACACTGTCTGCTAGGTGCACGAGAAGGTGTACATTTGCAGTTTGATTTGCATGTAGTCTACGCCAGTGCTGTGGATTAGGTCATAACTTTTCAGTTGGCCAAGCCAACAGGGACCCTTCACACCTCTTACAGTGGTTTTGGTCTCATTTGCGATTTTAGCACCAGCAAACTTTTCATTTGTGCGTGGTGGCCCTTTTGGATCCATTTCTTGGAATGGAAATGCATGAACATGTCCCCTCTCCCTTGTCTTCACAGTCTTTCCAGGCTGCTCATGTTCTCCCTGTGCACATTCGTGTTCTCTCCTCTTTCACAATAAGGACCCCAATTGGAAAAACATGCAAAGAAGATCGCCACCTGACCATGACGTGGACTCAAACACCTGGAGCCATTGGTCCCCGGGCACCACAGAGGGCTGCCCACTGCTCCTGGCTGCCCCTGGAGGGTCAGCGTAAAGGATGGGTCAAAAGCAGAGGACAAATTTCCCGCAGCCACCCTCCCTGCATGCATGTTTGGTGGCCACCACCGACTGCATGCTGTGTGTGTGACAAAAATATGTGTGGACCAATAAAGTGTGGGTTCTTCTTAAAAAAAAAAATCAAGATCACCAATGACCTCCTCACTGCTGCTGACTCCAGCCGCATCAATATCCTCATTTTCCTCGACCTCTCTGCTGCATTCATCACAGTCTGCCACATCATCCTCCTGGACCGCATGTCTGATTATCTGGGCCTCACTGGTACTGCTCTCTCTTGGTTCCGGTCATATCTCTCGGACAGGAAACAGTTTGTCACCATCGGCAGCTCCAGATCCCCCCCCGGCCCCAGTCAATCAGGGCGTGCCCGAAGGCTCTGTGCTCGAACCACTTTTATTCACCATTTACATGCTCCCCCTTGGCCAGATCATCCACCGGCACAACCTAGGCTTCCACTGCTCCACCAACGACACCCAGCTCTACCTCAGCACCAAACCCTCCACCCAGCTCCCTCCCCAGTCCCTTGTCAACTGCCTGCACGATTGAAAAGTGTGGATGTCATCCAATCTCCTTAAAGTCAACACAAATAAAACTGCTCCATCTGCTCCTCCTCAGAATTCCGCAACTTGGGTGTTATTTTCGTCATTTGAGGCACACATCAAATCTGTCACAAAATCTGCCTTCTACCACCTCAAGAACATCTCCAGACTCTGGCCTTCACTGACTCTGTGGCAGAGACCCTCATTCACGCCTTCATCACCTCCTGCATGGACTATTGCAATGGAGTCTTATCCGGGGTCCCAAGCAAATCCTTGGATAGGCTCCAGTACATTCAGAACTCTGCTGCCAGGGTTCTCACCTGCAGCAAAGCCTGGCAGTACATCACCCTCACCCACATCCACCGGCTCCCCGTCAAGTACCGCATCACCTTCAAAATTCTGCTCCTCACCTACAAGTCCCTCCACTCCCTTGCTCCCCAGTACCCGTCGGACCTCCTCACCACTTACACCCCCTCCCAAAATCTCCGTTCCTCCGACACAGGACCACTCACCACCCCTCACACCAGGTTGTGGACTCTCGGGGACAGAGCCTTTTGTGTGATTTCCCCCACCCTCTGGAACTCACTCCCTGTGGAGATTCGCAATGCTGGTTTCATTAATCATTCATTAAACAGCGGCTGAAGACCTTCCTCTTCAGCCAGGCCTTTGGACCCAGCTGCTGAATTGTGGTCCTGTGCTTTTTTGCCTATTTGTCCTTTGTTTGCCATACTGTCTTCCTCCTTGTTGTTGGTTGTTTTGTTTTTCTCCTTATCTTGTTCTTATTCTACTCCTCCTACTCTCTCCTTCGATTGTTAAGTGCCTTGGGTACCTTGAAAGGCACTCTAAAAATGAAAGCTATTATTATTATGATTATTTTTTAAGAAGAAGAACCCACACATATTTTTGTCACACACACAGCATGCAGTCGGTGGTGGCCACCAAACACACACACGCATACAGGGAGGGTGGCTGCGGGAAGTTTGCCCTCTGCTTTTGACCCATCCTTTACGCTGCCCCTCCAGGGGCAGCCAGGAGCAATGGGCAGCCCTCTGTGGTGCCGGGGGACCAACGGCTCCAGGTGTTTGAGTCCACGTCATGGTCAGGGACTGGACAGGAGGTGGCGATCTTCTTTGCATGTTGTGCATGTTCCAATTGGGGTCCTTATTGTGAAAGAGGACCCCGTGTGAGCACGGGGAGAACATGCAAACTCCACACAGAAAGGCCTGGGAGATAACCCACCTGGGCACCCCAGAGTCAATAGCGGCCCAGGCGGGAATCGAACCCAGAACCTTCTTGCTGTGAGGCAACAGGGCAAGCACTTTAGCACTGCGCCACCGTACCACCGTAAAGAAACTGTAGCCTAACATTTCACTTTATAATCCCTTTTATGCTGATACCTAATGTGCTGAGTAGACCACTACTATCATTTGTGTCACTTACCATCAAAATCCAAACGTTGCTCATGTTTAAATAGCATACTAATTAAAAGCATAGTAAACTGCAGAGTATCAAGTGAAGTGGAGCAAGAACAGTTGCATTTCTCATAGGTAAATTCTAGCCTCTACTTTCTTCAAGTCGGCTTGGGTGCTCAGGCAAGGGTGCACTTTTTTGGATTAACCCCACGCCACCACCATCCCACCAACCCCCACAAGCACCAAAGTCTGACAATCATAGTCTCTCAGTGGTGAGCGTGGGTGAAAGTAGACACACTTGCTAAGGGTTGAACACAACCATGTTATCAGTCTTTTGCTATGGTGCGGTAAGGCGCTTCTCAGACAGAGCTTAAAGTGTGTTAATTTGACACAGCTAAGTAGCAGTTTCTTTTGTCTTGCTGATCCATGCTTAATTACTCTTGATGACTTCAGTTTGATGAGGAATGCCCTGAAGAAAACACATAAACAAAACAAAGAAACCAAAAGCAAATAAATCACCGCCTCGTTGAGACTCGAGGATGAAGTAATGCCTTTTATATAGTGATTTGTATTTTGATCTACATTTTCAAAAGCTTTGGGGAGGAAAAAAGAGAGCATTGGCAAGTGCTGTAAAGACACTCTCCAATGAGGAGCACATTTGAGAGTTTGGGGATGAAAGTGTGTCGTCATTCATACTACCAGAATTATCCATTTGGAAATGCTCTTTCAATTTCTCAAGTGATGCATCTGCCTTTCTTTTTGAACCAGATGGAATCAAGCACAAAGCAGATATTAGCGATTGTTTTCCCCTCATATTTTTGTTAGTCAAAAATGTTTGGTTCTATTTTACCATTAACTTTCCCCCCACAAAGAAAACACTCTGACTCAGCACATTTATTGGTCAGAAGAAGGACTGTTTCATTGACAAGAAATATTCAGAGAACTCAAAACTGAGAGGTTATTTTTACCGGTCATTTGACCACTACTATTTACTACTCAGCCATTTAGCATGTCAGTGGTCTCTCAGTTTGTCATCAGTCAGTGACCAAAGCTTCTTATGAACAAGACTTCTAATTGCGTTCAGAAACAAGTCAAGATTGTTTCACATCTGTCAACTCATGCAACACGAGTGTTGAATAAAATGTTTAACTAAAGACTCAGAGTCAAGGCAAGTCGTGATTTAGTCAAGTATATTTCATAACAAAAAGCTGAGCACTCAGGAGAGAGGTACACACACAAGGTAGGGTATGCAGAGCTCTACCAGAGAACTATCTGAACAGTGATTATAAAGGGGCAGAAAGACAGGAGGGGGGTAGTTTCTAAAACATCTACAAGGTTATTTACAACCTAGACTGAACAATATGTAGTGTTAAAGGTTTCTTGAATCTCTCATCAGTAATGCAACAGTTAGGATCACCTCATACTAGCACTAGAGATGTGTACAACACAATCATATTACTCAGAAAGGTTGGGATATAGTGATTAAGACATAAAACACAAGATTGAGACATATTTTCTATAGTGTGATTTTCCTTGTAACTTATCAGTAAATAAGCTACTTTGAGCTATACCATGCACCATCAGGGACATAAATCTGAAAACAATTATCCCAAGAGCAATATTTATATTATTGTGTTTACATTTGGTCATAAATATTTTCATTTTTTGAAGTGTGGAGTATGAAAGACATTTTTCTTAGATTTATTTTTGCAGAAGAGCCTGGTCCTACCTTTGCCACCCATGCAGTTTGCCAAATAGAAAGCGGAGCTCAGTGCTGGCCTGTATGGGAAGGTGGAAGTTTCAAGGCCAGATGTCCCAGAAGAAACACATTTCAAGGGAAGTCAATTACAGCTAATTATATAGACTGCGGCAAAAAGATTTGTTACACATGAGCTTGAGCTGCCCAGAACTAATGGTAAATATCATACTATGCAGATGGCTACTGCTCAAGTGATCAGGTTTCTAGTTTGATGGAAATTTTAACTTGTTTTTATGCTTCATACACAGCTTAAGGTCATGAAGTACCGGTGTAATGCATGTACTCTCAAAACAAGTATTTGTTACAGATGTTTTCTAAAAGGCTCCCAGTCAAGAAAAGATTTTTGGAAAATTGCAAATGACGTTTGGACAAATTATTCAATGGTATGTACACCCGTGAGACACAATTTGGAGCAAAGCCAAACTTAGAGCAGAAGTCCTCGTAGTAGGAGGAATTTAAATGAGCCGCTACACTTCTCTCCTATCTGAGGGGGAGGCAGCAGGGCCCTCACTACCTCCTCTGTTCTCTAGCCAAGAAAATACAGCTACAATATAATACAGCTTTTCCTTTCATTCTTTAGAGTTTTGTAATTTAGTTAACTTACCATTTGATACATATATTTCAAGTTCATTACACTAATTTTGCCAAGTCATCTCAACAGTGGCAGTTTCTTACTGTTTGGTTGGCTCAGGTCAGAGGGAATTTCCTTAATTGAAGGGAAAAGATCCTTTGGGTTCTCGTCATATTAGTCTAGCAGAAACTAGGTTATATTCTTCTGGAGGTTGTGTATCCCATCCATATACACATCCGGCCCAGATCCAGTTTTAATCAGGTTCTAGCAATGAGATACAGGGAGTTTGGCATAGGTGCATGTAAAACTTGGGCCATGTTGGTTCTCCCCCAAGCCCTTAAGTAATTTGGATGATGGCCCACAGGATTTTCAAAAAGATGAAAAAATTGATCTGTGTATGGAAAATCTTACACTTAAAGTTTAGTAGATTAACTAGTGTTTCTCTTGTCCAGTGGAGACAGGAACTTTGTGGTGGGCCTCATGCGGCCAAAGTGTGGAAATGATAAATGATATCATTAATATGGTTTGTTTTCATAATTACAGTTAAAGCCTGAGCACTGGCCTGTAAAAACATCCGCGCGTCTTTTGAAGTTCATTAAGGGTTGTGTAATTTGACCGGAATTATTTGGAGCTTTAAAATGTTCGTGTTTCCCCCCGAGAGAGGAACTGAGTAATATTAGGGATATTCAAATTGCTCAATAGAGCCCATCTGCAAATCACAAAGAGCAGCTCACAATTATAGTTTCCAGCAAATGTGGAAATTTGGGCGTTTAGCAGCAGTTGGAGATTACAGCTCCCGCTGACAGTGTAATTGCTTAAAATAGGCTGTAATGAGGACTTTTGATGCAGAAAATATAGTAGAAAAAATTTTGTCAGCTCGTCTTTGACATTAATTATACAAACCGGAGGCCATTTACAAACACATGCATTAAGTTTTATATGTGTGTGTTATTGTGATCCTGTATCCAGTGTCCTAGAGTTACATCGTGCTTTGTATAAAACTAGCTTAGAAAGCTTTCTTGATTGTGCTCTTTTTTTCCTCAGAATGTTTCACTGCATTTAAAACTGCAATATTTGGAAAAGTTAAGAAAACACTGAACACTGATTCTGGGTCTATTTTCAATTCTTGATCACCTTCTCTTTGTCTTTCAGCTCTGTTATGCCTGTAGCATTCTTCTTCGATTCAGTTGAGGCCCAGGCGTTTTCAGTGGTGGTGGTTTATGTATGAGTTGAATTATTAGTGTGGACATCTCCATGTGAAATTAGACTAAGCCCTTGTCTATGCCTAAGAGCTCACTGTATGTAACAGGAGATTGGTCATGGGGATGAAAGGGTTTTGTAGTAGTCAACTTGAACTTTTTTCCTCTTGTACAAAGGCACTCTCAAAGTGGCCCATACATCTCTCTCTTGAGTTACTTGATATGAGTGATCTGTTTGATCTGAGCCCATTGTAAATTAAAAAGCAGTCTGAAATAGTCAAGAAATGTAGGGGATGCAACAGTGACTTTAAATCTGTCATTCTATGTACGACGCTCCTATGGAAACCAGCGTTATTAATAGTCCTCATAAGGTCTCCATCTAGTATCTGATTTGCCCCATGGAAGTCTTCAGAGATTTGTATCATGGAAGAAGTTAGCAGGAGCCTTCAGTGTTACCAGCATCAGACCAAGCCATTCACATCCGGAACAACTTTGACTATACTTGGAATATTTAATTTCTTTCATTAGGTGGTGTTGTCATTTTAAGGTTTTCAATTTAAATGTCGGGGATTGTAGCTGGTCTGTGGTGTGATCCTAAGCATTTGGTTTTAGGCATCACTGCCTTCAAACCTCCCCTCATAATGAGGAGATGGATGAAACTTTTGGTGGTAGAAAGAACTTTCAGAATTTATTGTGTGGCTGTTTTTAGGAGTTTTGTTCTTCTATTTGTAGCTAGTTGTAGCACATGAACAGAAATTGGCAGGATTGAACCCAGGCCTTAATGAAAGACCTAACAGCTAACATTGATGTAATGTAGCCAAATTAGGGGCACTTTTTTTTCCTTTTTGACATCTTGGTAAACTGCTCCAGATGTTGAAGATGAGGTGCGATCAGCAAAGACAGAAAGGAACTGGCTGGACAGCAGTTACACTGGATCATAACACTCCCAGGCGTTCTTTATTTTTTATGAGACAAAGATAAGGGCTTGGGTTTACCGAGGAGGTCCTTTCTGGTTTTGGCTCAGCTCGCTGCTTGATCTGGGAGTTTTATGGCTGCTGAGTGCATTTACCCCTGATGTGGAGGTTCTGATTGATGCATTGCCTCAAGATGATTTGGGGAGGTGCCTCTGAGACTTGTTGGCTTGGCATACAGTCACGACAAGGCCCTTTCTTCTGCTAGATTCCTTCCAAACTATTTTTAGGGCTTCACACCACCAACCCTCATTGCTCCTAAATAATGGGTAATACATGTGAATTAGGGAACCCCTTTTTCCATTCTTGAAGACTTCTAAAAAACCTTAAGTTGTTATTCCACCGCTAGATCTACCACCTATTAGACTAAGGGCTGCTACTTTGAAAAAATACTTCAGCACATTGCTATATATATTTTAAGCATTGTAGATATCTATAGACTTGATACATGACATTTGAATAACTTCAATACCATTATCAAATTGCAGGTTCGTAGGTTTTGAAACATTGTGACCTCAAACACACTGTTGATTTTCTGTCCCGGAGCTACTGTACTCTGAATGCTACTGTTGTACAATCTGTGGTTTCCCACCCAGGAGTTGAATCCACAACCCACTGGCTAGGCAATACGGGATGTATGGGCTGTTACCAGCATCTGTCTGTCAAAGTGTACGGGCCGTCGGGGTTATGTCTCATTTTCTGGTTTAAATTGATGGACTGGACTGGACTTGATGAGGATGTTACATAGTGACCATGGAAATCTAATAAGATTTAAATCAAATCATTTGAATTAAATTTTTATTTTTTAACCTTACTTTGACTCATATTAGGACTATATTCCGGGACCAAATCATTGTGTCATTTATAAAAACATTAAGCATGTTGTCAAATGTAGCCTCTCTATCAGCCTCCGTAATGTACAGTTGCCCAGTCTCCTCGTGCCCGCACCGCTCTGATCTGTCACAAGTCAGAAAACAAGAAGGAAATAGTCGAACCAGTAAAAGAAAACAGCCTGTGGAAGTTTGTAATCAGATAGCACAAACTGGATAATCTCTGTCCCAATGCCATCCGGAAATCTTGCCTTTGATTCCCCGGCTCGCAGGGAGCAAATGGCTTACAGAGATTCCACCATAAATCCGTCTGATCATCAGCTCAGCGGGGCCTTGTCTTCAGGACCGAGGAGACAGAGGGCGAAGACATGCAGCTTTGGAGAATCTATTTTCCAACCCCCTGTAGCAGTAACAAAACCCATCACTGACTGTAAATGATAAAACGACGGAGAGATGTTGGCACAGTATGGACTCCTCAGGCAGGTTGGAAGCCAGAGCAGCAAGTGTTCGATTGAGAGAAGGAGAGAATATCAGTATAACCTTAAGAGCGGATTTGAGAATACACGGTGAACGTTTTATCACTGTGCATTGGCCCCAAATGGTTTGATGCTCTGTATTTGACACAGGACTGCATGTTGGACTGTAGTGGCTGAACATAAATTAAGACTATAGCCAACAGTGTAGTTTCCTGTAGTTGTCCATCCCTTCATTCAAGTTGAGTGAGTGACCCCTTGCACTGGTTTCGGCCAGTTCCAGCTTGATTTAAAGCATCTGCAGAAGGCAACCCTAAAGTGTGTCATTCAAGCAGAAGGTCTTGCGCCCAGCCACCACTGTCTATGAGTCAGCAAGACTACATAACCCACTGCCTTTGACTGCTTTGTCTTTGAGGTTTGATGGAGGTTTGGGTTCCTGGTGGGCTGTGGTTACTTCAGCTCCTCAGACAGTCCTCAGACACAGGAAAGCAGTCAGGGGAAAAATTAAACCCGGCGGCTTCCTGCATCCACTGAGTCAAGTGGTGATCAATACACTATGGGCAGGATGCTGCTGCTCCACAGGCTAATCCCTGCTCTCAGGCCATCCGGACTACAACAATCCCTCAGTAGAGGCTATTACTTGCTTGGTGCTGCTGGTGATATTGCAATCTGGGAAAAGATTGCATTGCAATTAGGGATAATGTTCACTTTATTAGTCTTTTCTTAATACAGAAATTCTGGGAGAGATTGTGTTGCAGTTAGGGACACCATTTGCTTTATTGGTGCTATATTTAAACAGTTATTTTAAGGCGTAATTCCATTACAATTAGAGAAGACATTTACCACTTTAGATTGCTCTAGAGATCATCTACTATCACATAGTATCCAGTCTGTTACCCTGAACACAGTACGTTTGTCTCATGAAATGTTCCAAAAAGTACTAAAGCTGCATTCTTGTGAGGAACTAGACTTTAACCTACACCAGCAACTACTTTTAGAAGAAACGCGGACATTCTTTGTATATATGTACTTTAAGTGCAATAGGCTTTCATTTTGTTTTTGTGTCCTGCACAGGCTAAGGCCACCAGAGTTGGCCTGATTTTTCACTGCACTTCTCCTCATGTCATCGCCCATTACCACTTTTATAGAGATGGATACGTCTGACATTTTCTTTTACTTTGGGTGAAACAGAAAGCTATTAAAAGGAGTAACACGGTAACTGGGAGCCCCTGTGTGTAATTTCTCAGTGGAGAAAGGTAGGCTTGTATGACTCCATGTTACACAAACTGTGGGTGGTCCGTGTTTTATGTCTCAGGGTGAGTGTGTGCTCCATTTAGCAGACCCTCACCCCTTTGACCTATGAATAATTCCACTCTTATTATAGAAATGATGACGCCATATAAGGCAGGGCATTTTTAGCCAGTAAAACCAGTTATGCAGAGCCAGCCAGTAGCAGTAGCTACTTGATAGTGCGTAAATCTTTGGTTTTTCCTTCAGTAGATCCTATTAAAACACATTTTTTTTATACCTGACATTTTATGTTCCTTGAAGGCAGAATAATACTGTTCCTAGTGCTTTTCAAAAATAGTTCCCTTGCTCTAGCTTGTGTGTGGGTTAAGTCAGAATCCACTTGCACCATGGAGTTGGTAGTGTTTGCTTTTATCTTGGCCAGCCAGGGCCCCTGCGTTGTGTGGGTAAGAGAAGAAGAATGTAATATGAATAATTGCACAACATGTCACTCTCCACGGTGGGGGAGAGAAGAAAAAGAGATTGTGTGGAGAGTGCATATGGTTAGCCGAAAAGATAATAAACATGCCAAACTTGAAGGAGTGTATCGCCCTGGCTTGAAATTGACCACATTGCTTCTTTAAAATGACCAACATGATAAGAATTTACATGTGTTATAATTGAGTTGTAATTGCTCCAAATCTTTTGTAAAAGCTTTGAGACTGTTATAATTTCCAGCTGACAGAGCAGAGCAGTGGAGATATTGGGATACTGGGTGTTTTCCATTCCCTTGACTGGTTGGTTGAGATATCACAGAGATATCAAGTACAGGACTGCACTCTGGCTTTTGGCCAGTGGCAGGCCTCTTGTTGCATTGCTGTGTTATGCAAAACCCATCCCCAAATCTCAATAAAGACATGAAACATGTCTCCTTTCATTACACTGATGAAGACAATAAGAGATCTGAAAATCCATGGTCGAGGACTGGTTTCCAGCTCCAAGATGAGACAAAGATACAATCAAAATGATTTGTTTCCAATGTAATGTTAAAACGTTGACAGTTTTCCATCTCTCAAGTAAGCTGATGAATGTTGACAGTACCTCAGTTGCTTTGGAACCTGGTGCGTAAAGCTACACAAACATAAGGCCCCGCTGCATTCCGCTTGCGTGCTCAAACCCTCTGCAATATGGCTTTGGTATTTCTCAACATTGATGGAAAGTCCTCTCCCATTTCTATCCGTTTGATTTATTCTATCTTGCTGGTTTCAGAACATTGATACTCTCCAAGAACACTTAGGCCTCTACCGTACGTGCCTTCCAGCTGCACCTCACATGTGCAATTAAGTTGTCAGAGTAGCCTCAGCCACTACTTGCACTGTTCTCGGAGGTTGGCGCTTACACTGTTCAAGGGGTGCTTATGTCTTGTATCATGTACCTAATACTGCGTATGAAATGATGGGCAAAGCTTCCATTTCTGACAGATGGTTGTCAATAATGTTCACGTTAAAATTAGTTACTGGCCGCTAGTTGTCATTGCTAGTTGAGGATTGAATGATCCCAGCACTATAGGATGCTCTTTGTGAACTTGATCTTTACCATTTACCAAGACTAATCATTTCAAATAACATAGGCAAAGAAACAGTGGTGCACAGCGATAGAGGCAGGGACTCCATCATTAATTAACTTTTTCAGATTAAAAGCTGTGGCTGGGTTTGGGAATTCCCCTATGTATCTGACAGTTCACTTGAATAAGGTGTGTGTGTGTGTGTGTGTGTGTGTGCGTGCGTGTGCGCGTGTGTGTGCGTGCATGTTCGTGTGTGTCTGTCAGCCGGCTTCGTAGAGTGTTTTATTGTAGCTAACACATTGCAGTTATTAGCATTAGGGGGTAGCTGTGCCAGCGTAAGCAGCATGCCTCACATGCTCAGTCTGGGCTTGTGGTTAGCTGATGGAGACATCTGAAGGACCAGAGCCTCTCAGATCTAAATCAGGAACAATTTCTCCCTCTTTCCCATTCTCTTTCTGTCTCTCTGGCTCTTTGCTTTTTTCCCTACTTTCTTTTTGTCTCACTCTCACTTTCCTTTTCTTTTTCTGTCTTGATCTCCCCTTCTCTTCCCTATTCGTTCTTAGCACTCCTGTTTTCCCACACCTTTGCTCCCTTTCTTTCTCCCTGTCTCTGTCCCTTTCACTACCTGTCTTTATCTCAGGGTTTTCTCTTCTACCACAGTCAGACAACAACTAGGCGTGTCAGGTATAATAGTACTGATAGTGCAGGTCACCAGCATGAACCTGGCATACTCATATCCAGAGATCTCTAGACATAAATTGAATGGCCACTAAACTAGATGTGGCTGTCAGGTAGACTGTTCAGTCCGGTTCCAAGTTCCAGCACGGCACCTACAGCGCTGCTAGCCCTCCTGAGTTCCTTGTTCTTGGCTTTTGATTAAGACTTGAGATTGGAGTTACTATGACTTACAACCCTTTGTTTCAACAACAATTGTGGAAAACAATCAGGTAAGATGAAAGAGCCCTCACCTCAGAGCTCCCTCTGCTTTCGAAAGGCTTATCGCTGATACTGTGGGGAAATAACCAGCAAAAACAAAGAAACTGATACATGAATAGCCTGGCTATGAGATTTGCTATAAGTCTGATTAATGGAGAATTATGCACACTTTAACTGGAACAGCAGCAGCTACTGTACCGTAAACACAGGATTGGTTTCTGCTGGTATTACATGAGGTTT
This sequence comes from Gephyroberyx darwinii, assembly GCA_900660455.1. Classification (NCBI taxonomy): domain Eukaryota; kingdom Metazoa; phylum Chordata; class Actinopteri; order Trachichthyiformes; family Trachichthyidae; genus Gephyroberyx; species Gephyroberyx darwinii. The sequence continues at coordinate 3,018 of CABFOQ010021850.1, read as the reverse complement.
GCGTGTAAGAGTAGAGAATATTTCTGAGGGTTTAAATCCACACCACAGAATGTAATAGGCCCATAGTGGAACTAAATTGTTGGGTCACATTCAGATGATGGCATTGATTGGTCTGCTTTACTGAGATCTTGCAGGGCAGGCCCTTATCAAAACTACTGTACAGTGTTTTAGAGATTAGAAGAGGGCACTAAGCTTAAGGCCTGGCTCATGGCTCTACACAGGAGAACCTGTGTTACTGTGTGGCACTTCTCAACCCATGTCTTGTTACCGTCACACAGTCAAACATCTGCACAACAACTGCGGCCAATTACATCCTCTCAGGTTAAGTCAGAACAAGGACAATAGTTGAACAATATGTCCAACTGAACTGAGAAGAAGTCAGAAACCCTTCTGTCGCTCCCTGTGGGTCTGCTCCATAACCTGGCTCCCTGTTTGTCTTTATTGTTATTCTGGGCATGTTGGAGGCCGATATTAAACATAGCCAGTTTGACTTGGGTACAGTGCAGGCACTCTTGGCAGAGCCCTCCTGCATGACATCACCAGCACTGTCGTTGTGATTCCTCCGGGTTCAGAGTGAAATAGTTTTGTAATTGTGCAGCTCTTCTTGGCAGATGCCTTGGAATCTTTTCCACGTCCCTGCTCCCCCTCTCTTTAATGAACATGTTATATTTCTGTGCTTCTGAAAGAAAGGAGGCACATGTTTGGAAAATTAACCAAGTGCTTTCGTTGTAACCGTATGCAAGGCTGAAATTTGCTTAGTAACACTTCTGGTATTGCAGACCTTGTAAACAGTTCCCCATTTGAAATGATAACAAAAAAATCCCACAAGTCTGTCTATTCTTTGTTGTGGAGAGGCTAATTATATAGGTATGAGGGTTTTAAAAGACGCAAATTACAGTTAATTCATTTGAGTAAAAAGAAATAAACAAGAGTTTCAAGTAAACCAGGGTTGGGTGTGTATTTTGTGGAACTGACTTTTCCTTCATTTGAAGTCAAGGATATGTTGTTTATCTGACGGTTAACACAAACATGTACAGTATGTGCTGAGTAGTTAGCAGAGTTGTGGTGTGTGGTTTCACTAAAGAAAATTGACTTGGAAAAGATTTTTATGGAAGGATCATAACAACTTGCTTTTGAACATTTGGAAGCTGCACATTAATTTTAGCTTCACAGTGTCATAACTAAGCTAAAAATCAACCTTCTCCGCTAGGATAGTCGTCATCGTGTAGATGACTTGATCACATGACATGGTTGCACTCTACAGAATTATTAATAGGCACAATTAAGATTCCAAAATCATGAATGTAGGTAATATTTGCTTGACTACCTTGTAAGCAGAAGCCTTTTTCAGAAGCTGCAGTCTCTCTGCTGTTTCTGTAGCTGCTGTTTTTCTGTCTCTTTTTTTTTCTACCCATAGCCGCAGTGTGAAATGTCCGCTTGGGGGGGCCAAACTGCATGAGGACCGCATATAATCGAGGTTAACTCTCCATGATCGATAGGCAGTGGCTCAAGACCCAGTGGCTGTTGAATACAAACTTATTATAACACACAGAGGCCTATATTATTCAACAGTAGAAGCTACACACATTATATTTGCTCAGAGAAACGGGGCTAAAAGATATTTCACTTCACTTCTAATACTGCAGCACATTGTGTACCTTTCTGGACTGTAATATTTCATTATCGCAATACATCCATTGTAAATGGGGGTTTTCTTTCCCAGTAGTGGATTTAATTTCTTGGAGAGAGGGAGAAAGAGTGAGTGAGAGAGAGACCACATTTTTGTAATAAGCTGTTTTCAGTGAGATAATTATTCAGAATGTCACACGATGTGATATTCATCAGGGTTCATTTCGGGCTCTAATCCCCTCGATCGGCCATGGATTCCAGCTGCATGGCTGTACTGCTGTTTGTAGAATCAGCTCTTTATGTTAAGGCTGTATGTATGAGAGTATGTATGGGTGCACATGTGTGGGGTCGTATGCGAGTATTTGTGTGCAGAATGTGAGCTTGGCGTCCATGTGTTGGGATGTTTATACAGCATATAGGCTATACATAGTGCTTGTGTCTTCACACACTTATTCTCATTAATGTGAGTGTTCATTTTTGTGTGTGAGAGAGTGTGTGAAACCCTGTCCTCCTCCAGTCTACCTCAGTCTGAGGAGAAAATGAGACCCCTGTCTTTAATCACATTGTAATGGCTTTCTGCATTTGTTACAGTTTCATTAAAAACCCATTAGCAGCTAATTTTTAGTTGAGCTGATGGATGTGCTTGAAGCCAAGGGAGGTTGAAGGAAAGGTAATTTGAGTCATTTGCGATGAGCCCCATTCTATTCAGTTCACATCCCAGTGGGGTTGTCATCAACCGGCTGAGCGGCTGAAGTTTAAAAGAAGTGGCCACGTACCATTTGACATGACTGGAACCATCCCAAACGGTGACCGTATAGTTGAAACATTGAGCCCCTCTTCATCTCTCATTCCTGTTGGTGCCAGCTGGAAGCCATTCTTATGAGAACCAGTGTCATCCCCGTTAAAACAAGCATCGGACTAGTTGATTATGGATAGGAGGAGGTGTAGCAGGAGAAGAGAGGAGGAGGAACAAGAAGAAATGTAAAAAGAACACAGAGGAAGTGGAGGAGGAGGGGGGGGGGCATAGAAGAATGAGGCAAAACTAAAAGAAATGGAGGAGCAAACACAAGTGGAGATTGGGAGAGGAGGTGGAAGAGCAAGAGGACAAGGAGAAATAGCCGGGGGAGAGGAGGCGAGAATGAGTAGGGGGTGGGAGAGGAGGAAGAGCAGTGCTGAAATAGGAGAAATGGGTGTAAATGACCCATGCAGCAGGAGCAGAGCAGTGTGCTCTCTGCTGGACGTGGTGTGTGTGAGGTTAGCAGTGGGAGTGTTGTTAGTGGGGTTCCGGACCAGCGGAAACACAACCTGAAACCCATCACATCCACTCTGTGTCTCCTAACATTCACTGGCAGCCAACACTAGTGGGCCTTAGTGGGTGAAGAAATTTGA
>CABFOQ010021848.1:0-12055 GCA_900660455.1 Gephyroberyx darwinii | reverse complement strand
GCACTGGGGTGATGACCGCTTCGTTCAAACCGGCGATGATCGGCGCTGATGGTGAGAGGCCACACTGGTAGCCAGTCAAACGGTTGCTCCTTCGGCGGGATGGGCCTGGGGAGGGTTCGAGCTGGGAATCCTGAATGATTGGATTACTCCCGAGGAGATCGTCGGAGTCTGACATGATGGATGCGAAAGGGTGAGTAATCTTTGCAATCAAATTGAATGTGTTAGGCGTAGTAGTCAATCTGGTGCGGTTTAGGCAACTGAAATGACAGAAATACGGAAGCAACTGAGGGGAAACAAATAGAAGGAAATGATTAGTGATTAGATGCTGGAGAGGGAGGAGAAAGGTGCGTGGGCTACGGTGAATGGATGATACGAAACTGAGGGCGTGCTTGACCTGCTGACAAAACAAGGAGGGCGGGAAGTAGCCTTCCTGATTGAACTTACGATTAAGCTTCATTGATTTGATAAAGTCACTGACACTAATCTACAGCTGTACAAACTCAACACATTGGCCAAACAGTGTCTGCCCTTCAGCAGCCATTGCTAACTTGCTATTGTGTCCATTCAATTGTATGTAAAAAACAAACTGGAGACTGACTGATATACAGAATTGGTTCAGTAAGTGAACTGACTCACTGTTAGCACAAATCACTCACATTTGCACTGTACCTATTGACCAAAAGGTGGCACTATCTACACGGCTGAACGGTTCATTCAGTCACAACGAAAGATGTAGATTCAACGACTGTGCTACTATGCTACTAGCCCATATACTAGCAACTGGTAGTTTAGCTTGAGAATGTGTGAGTTTGTCGCAACTGTGGTTGATTAAGCCCATTTTTAAGGAGAACTGGGACCTCGATGGTGAGCAGTTCATCCATGGACACAACGATCGATTTGTGAATTCACCTATGTCCTCCTGACAACTCCCTGCTGCTTCTCTCCTCTTTCTCCACTTCTCTCCTGTCTCATTTCCTCTCCCCTCTCCTTTCAATTGCTATCCATTTCTCTTCTTCCCTGCGTCCCCATTTCCCCTCATGCCCTTCTCAGTGCTCCTCTTGCCAACATTGTTCATTCTTTCTTTCTCTGGTTCTCCTCTCAACCTTTCTCTCTTTGCCCTGCTCTATGCCCCTTCTGCCAACTCCCTCCAGGCAGCTTATTCTCACCCTGACCTTGGACACTCTCACTGACAGCTCACTGACACACTCCACTCCCTCTCATCTCTCTCTTTGGCCTCCCGTCCACACAAAAATGGCGTTTTAGGTCACTGGAAAAGGAGCTTTTGGAAAACACCTTCCAGGGTGGAGATTTTTCAAAACTCCGCTTTCCGTGAATTTGTGTGGACCGGTGAAACAGAGCTTTTGGAAAAAACATGTGAACCTCTAGGATAATGACTTCTATGAAAGGGGGTAATTGAAGTCAGGTGATCCAATCAATGAGATGACATTCAGGTGTTAGAGGTGGGTTAGAGGTGTCTTGTCATATAAAACCCCCACAAAGTTTAGTTACCAACAGAGTCTGCTCTCCAAAAAATCTGCTGAAATGGAATATGCCATAAAAGAAATTTCACAGGACCTCCGGAGAAGAGTTGTTTAGGCTCATCAGGCTGGAAAAGGTTACAAAAGCATTTCCAAAGACTTGGGCCAGTCTACAGTCAGACAGATTGTATAACAAATGTAGAAAATTCAGTGCCATTGCTACTCTCCCTAGGAGGGGCGTCCAGCAAAAATCACAGCAAGAGCACATAAAGTGACAAAGAACCCTGAGGCAACGACTAAGGATCTGAAGGCTTCTCTTGAACTTTGACACAACAGAGAGTCTTCTATAGCTACAGTGTTTAAAAGTGATTTTCTTTCTTTTGGCACCTTTCTCTCCCTCCTCCTTCCATCTCATTTTCTGAATCTATCCTGCTCTCGTCCTTCTTCTCCCTTCTCTTTACTTGTGCTCATGCGTGAATTAATCTCAATCAAAACAGACCAGATCAAGTCCATCCTTTTCCTGTATCCATATTTCCACATTGCTAAACACTTCTGCACCCCCACATGCACGCACACACACTTGAATTATTCATGTCACCATCAACTAATCTAAGCACACATACAATTAAGTTGCATCAGCTGTATATAAAATATGACCTTGCATTGGTCAGGCTTCACTTATAACCCTGATTTGTTTGAGAAAAGCTTCTTTCCCAGGCCCTTGCTGCTGCATCTCATGTCGCTCTGCCCTGCATCAACAGACACACTGAGCCGTCTGTGCCGTGCCCCCGCTGCCTGCTAGTGTGTGTGTCTGATTGTGAATGGCATGAACACCCCCATACAAACTCATTGCAAAAATCATGTGAAAAATCTCATGACATGAAGTTTGTCTTGAAAACAAGAGCAGGATAGTATAGCAGTAGGCACTGGCCAATTCATAATCTAGGTAATGTAAGGCGGTACATGTTAAAATAACACCTAAACAAAGTCTTAGGAAATCTGAAAAATCACAGTTTCCCAGTTGTCTGACATTTCTGTTCTGCAGGGACCTTAGGACCCCACTAGACTGTAAAACCAGATCACACACTCCAGAGATCACAAAAGACAAAAGGTATTTCATGAATGCTATTTCTGGAAGGATTTCATTTTGGTGGAGAAATGCATTGAATTTTGACCATATATATTACTAACAGACAGGTGTGTTTAATAACATTATTGCACCTCATGAAACAAATCTGCCTGCATCAGCTGCACGGATAAATGTTTGCTAAACAACTAAATCTGGCATATGGCGCTCCTGAGGGATACATGGTAGAAAAACAAAATCAATATGGAAATCTTTGCTCTTGGTTTTGAAATCCGTGTGTATGCTTAAGCAATCCATACTCCATTACATAATGTCAAGTCAGCCAAAAAAGCCTCCACTGAAATGCTGTGTTTGCCATATATGGTGTATGATAGGTAAATAAAAAAAGACAAACAACAAATGTGTACCAGACAACTTGGAAACTAAGAAAAGGCAATTTTAACCCATAGCAGTGGCATCATTTTTCCTATAAGCTTTAGATCAGGTGGTCCATTACCTGGTGTCACACCAGCCAGAATAAGCTGCCATATTTATATGGCTGCCAAAGATTCACAAAGACTCAAATATAAAAAAACAGATGACTTGGAAGGATATCTGCTATATTGTCCATTTTAACCTAAAGTAGTGGCGCAATTGTACATGCGCAGTAGATAAAGATATAGAGTCTATGTATTATAATTTTGTACTGCATATACAAGAACCAGTGGAACAATTGCCACTGCTATGGACTAAAATATATTTTTCTTAGATAGTAGACATGCTTCCAATTAATCTGGTATATGTTTGGTGTTTGAATTGTGAATTTGGACTGATTAATATATAGTATATGTCACTAATCTCAAAATATATCAGTCCAGTGGTTAGTTTACCACAGGTTACGCCTTCACCTCAAAGAAATAGAGCCTTCTGATAAGTCAGAGTTATTGTCATACATTTATATATCTGATAAATAAGATATACAGTCAATAACAGCTTTTAGAATCCTGTAGGCCTTTTAAATGAATGAAAATTCAGTTATGTGTCAGCATGAAACTAGCTACGTACTATTCGTTGTTCTTCTCTTATGAATTGGAAGGGGAGCGTATTGAGAATGAGCAGTGGTGAGCAATCACATTAAGTTATCTACAGGTTTATGTCAGAGCAATCACATTCAAAGTCAGCTGTGCAACAGCCTAGTTTGTCCTAGCTGAGAATGTCTGTGTGGATGAAAAGCAGCAAAGAACAACATCAGTCAAGAAGAAATTCAGAAATTTCCATTGTTTAATAACCACAACGTATGTCATTTATAAGTCACTATAAGGTTGTTGCTGGTACCTCTCGACCTACAAAGAGGCGTATGCCAATAAGTCATTGCTTTGTGCCTTAAGGAGGGTAATTTGGGATGATAATGATAAGTTGCTGTGCTTTTGAAGCATTTTTAATTGCACATTTAAAATATATTTCTTAAAGAAAACAGAAATTTGTAAGAGTTGTACATTTTCCACTGGCCAAAGGTTGGAATCTACCAAACATTAATTGTTTTTCTCAGCCAAAAGCTGGAAAATGCCAGAGGGTGTATAGAGCAGGGTTTGGTTCTATGCTCAAGTGTACTTTACACTCCAATTTCTATGACAGTCCATAATATGATGGTTGTACTTAAGTTGGTCATAAATTTAAGAAAACCTGATCAATATATGAGAAAATAAACAGCTCTCTTCCAAAGCTATAAACAAGTCTCTAATCTCTGATGTCAGTAAAATGTTCAACCTGGGTCTGCTCTATTAGCAGTAATTGGGAGACTGATAGTTTTTACACCCAAATTAGTCTTTTTCAATTACTTCTCAATGGAGCTGTACAGTGTGTTGGTGTGGCGTTCCAGGCTTGGGACAGGATAGTCTTCTGTCTTATTTCTGCCTATTGGGGATGGTGGAAATTATTCAGTGAGCCAAACTGTTCTTCCCCAGGGCATATGAATACATTTTTTGAGTAATGCATTTCTGTGGTATTTCCCTTTAACTCTCAGACGCTACTAAAGCTTCAGTCTGCTATTTATCGTCATTGGACTTACTCAGTCTCTCCCCTGGGCACTCTGTGGCTGCTGTCAGATTGTACAGTAAATGTGACTGTGGTTTTAAATCCTAGCATTGGTCCCTGCAGCAAACTGTGAAGTGAAGCAGTCAGACTGCAGTATTTCTCGAATCCATATTAGTTACCCCCAAAACACCGTCTGAGGGAAACCGTATTACAGTCCTACCACATGCATTCTTTCAAAAATTATTAAAGGCAATTCTACTTTTCTCATTTTTGTTCTGACACACTCAAATGGGTTTAAACAACTGAAATTTGTCAAATTTCACAACAACATTTAGCTCATTTAGCTCCCATCCAAACTATGACTTTTCTGCTGACCACAGTACAGGGATTTAAAATGTGGCCGATTTTGTGTCAGGCCATGTCCTATGAAAAGTTAATTGGTTAATGGCAGACAGATTCTTAATGGAATCAGGCCTGCTTATATTGTGTTAGAATATCTATAAAAAATGCAAATTACCAAAAAAAACAGTATGGCGTACCGTGGTTACCCTTGATGCAAATGTGTAGAGCACAGACAGCTTGTGTCTTAAGTGTCGCTAGTTGCATGTCAATTGAACTAACAGTGTAGAAGTTATGGTTTTCAAATTCAGAATTTTTCATTTTTAACTATAGCTCCCCCTACTGGCAAGTTGGGGTTTAGCCCACTGTAACCTCTAATAAATCAACACAAAAACATCATATTGCTAATGCAACATTCCCAAATTTTATGATGATCGGTTGATAGATAGGTTAACGTTTATGCTGATCAGCTTTGCTGAATAGCGGCACTACGTGGCCAACTGACTCCAAACTTAACAGGCCCAACAGGCCTTGGGACAAAGCGATGAGTAATATGGTGGTATGTGGTGGTCAGACGGTTTTATGAATCAATTACAAAAGTAATACCTAAAGCAGTTGTTCGGTAGGAGCCCCACACTGCAAGTTTTTTGAGAATCTGTTGAAAGGCCTAGGGGGAGGAGTGAAAAAAGTGATTTTGGAAAAAAATTAAAATGGGGGGAAATCCAATATGGCAGAAATCATAGGTCCCTCTGGCAAAGTTGTTGTCCATGGGGAGCCGCATCTCGGGATACAGGTTTTGTGACTACTACAAACGGATCAGAATACGCTTGTTCGAAATGTGAAATTTTGATGATGATACAGGAAAGGCCATGGGGTCACCAAATGTTCTGTGTGTGTAGTAGACATAGTGCTCTATCACTGCCGAGTTTCAGAAAAAATGACCAATCGGTTCTCTGGACTGCCATAGATACCCATATGAAATAATAATAAGAAAAGGGATCCAATATAGGAGATAGGAGAAGATCTAATATAATACCATACATTACAGTCTGATATAGCTCCGCCTACTCCTGTTCCATGGATAAGCTCCAGCATGTTGTCGAGCAGATCATTGGTTCTCAGCTGCCCTTAATCACTACATGACCATAATATTCCACTGCAACCCTAACAGTACCATTTTCCAAGTGCGGTCAACCTATGTAAGCAGCTCTCCTAAAGCGGAGCGCACACTACACGACTGTCAAAAACCTAGGATCTTTGTACAGCTCACGTTAAATTACTTTCTTTCCTGGAGTTTCTTGTCTTGCCGACATAAGGTGTTTTCTGACCGCAGGAGCCTGAAGCTTTTGGGTACTTTTTTGAGCAGGAAGGAGTTCCAGGTTGCTTTCACAACTGCACCAAAGTACCGGGGAGATTATGAAAATAAGAAGTTTAGTTTGGTTTCGTACGTCATTTAGATACACAACGACCCCAACAACAACAGCGCCAATTTCAACTCAGAAAACATGTAGGAAGGTCAAGCAGCTATGGTGTTGGTCCGCCACAAAATAAAAAGTCTAAATTGATCTCTAACGCTTCACCTAGGGCACTCAGCTGTTGCTTGTAAACACAAAGCAGGCACATCCAGTGGGTGATTTGTTAATTTTTAACAGGGGGGATGGCCCAATGGGAACACTATACATGAAACAGGAAACATGAAACATTTGCACCCCTGAAATAACCAGCAAAGGGAGTGGAATCTATGAATAACATATGAATATCTATGAATGTCAACGTACGACCAACATTTTCTAGTTCCAGTTAATCAATGACAACTTGAAGTATATATTAAACAAACTTCAAAACTTGATTTAAATTTTTTTATGCATTTTCAATGATCGGAAAATGATGGGCGCTCCCGGGCGCTATGGAGTCTAGAGGGTTAACAAGGGGGATGCATTTTGGTCATTTTGCTAAAAGGGGGATGGCATCCCACCTCATCCCCCCTCAAATCGCCTACTGGGCACATCCCCGTACATGCAAAAAGAAAATTTCCCTATGGGGATCCATCAAGTATGACAATACATTGTCGTTATGTCTTTAAACCATATGTGAGGTCATTGTACCATATGCACTCTCTACAGATAATTTCCTGTACATTTATTGTACAACCAAAGGCTAACGGATTTTCTATCAAACTATTTCCCTGATCACAGGCCTGTTCCTGTTGGTTCCCCCACCAGAGCTCTAGTATGTTTATATTAGGCTAGGTCAGAGGGCTAAAATAAATTAATAAATGTTTCAGTTCTATGTTTCTTTTCATTTGATCGTATTGGTTCTTTAACTTACCATAGAATCAGTCAGAATCTTGACATCGATCCAGGTGATTAGATCAGAACTGTTTGTGTAAATGTTATAGATTTATTAATTTACTAACTGACTGTGGCTGTCCTCTAGAGAGCTGTTCACCAGTCAGCTAACATAGTAACATAGTACCAGATGGAACAGCTGTCATTTGGCAAATGCTGTCATCCATGTAACATTCTTCTTCAAACACATATGTGAGTACACATGCATTTATAGTGTCTCTCTCTAGAGGGACAAACTGACAGCCTCTGGAATACTAACAAACAACCACATGCATGTAGGCACATGCACATTCTCATACACTCACAAACACACAGAAACATAATCCAGACAACACATGCTGCTGATACAGAACATATGGATCATGGACCATAGAATACCAGAGAAACCATAGCAACCACTGATTAAAGAATCTGGGTGCTTAATTGAGCAGCTGTTGTCCCACAATTCAGTGCTCCCTCAAATATTGAATGTGATAAGCCAAATATGGTGACAAGCCAGCCAAAAATACGGTGATGCAGTAAAACCAATTTAATTTTTACGTGTTTTTATTGGTCTGCTGCCCACAGGCAAGGACATATCTTCAAAATGTCCTCCACTCTAAGCTGCTGTGGAGCTGGATCAGTTCTGCTGCAGTGCTGGATTTATGAGTAGATGGAGAGTCCAGTTTGGTTCATAGATCCTTGCACACAAAACAATATAAATTACCTTTGACACAGAGGTAAAACAACATAAATCGTCTTCAATGCAGCAGTTTAAACAAAAAGCAGCGCAGGTGGCAGGACAAAGGGGTACGGCTATGTATTCAATACAATTGAACTACAATGGTAGCCACAGTGTTGCCAACTCTCTTAGAAGGAAAGCAGCTAGTGGCTGCTCAAAGAGTCGCTACAAATCGCTACAAATGATGTCATACACTAATCTGTATATGAACACATTTGCTACAGCCTCCTGCTCTTAGTGGAGGGAGGGGGCTATGCTGTGTATGGGAAGTGCTGTGAATATCAGACCTCTTTTGGATTAGACAAGCCCAAATCAGCATCAGCTGTTGCTTGTTGCTAAATACTTTGTATGTGAAAGGACTCACATAAAAACACATTCACATTCATATTTTCCCCAATGGTCGGAAAAAGTCACTAGATTTCTTGCTAATCGCTTTTTAGAAATAAAGTCAAGCGACAAAGTCACCAAGTTGACAACAGTGGGTAGCCATGTAGGCATTGTAGAAGTTTCCTACCACACATACCGTGTACTTTGCTCAAGAGGAATAGTTTAATTAATAGTTCTATTGCAAACCAAGCATGTTAAAAGTTGGACTGCTACGGTTACTGGATGTGTAAGCTTATATAATAACAATAATGATAATGTAAAAAACTAAAAAAAGATAGTCGACAGCAAAACAATGCAAGCAAAGTTAAAAAAAAAATGAAAAGCAAGGCAAGAATTTAAAAGTAAACTATAAAATCGAGGCCAAGGACATTTAACAGCCAATAGGGACCTGGCCAAGGACCTCAAGCTGTGATCTGGTTCACAAGATCTGTGATGCAGCTTGGTGCCAGACCCACCCATGGCTTTAAAGTGATGAGTAAAATCCTAAAATCAAGTTTGATTTTAATTCCTAGAAAAATTCATACTACACGGAGATATAAAATAATTAAAATGAAATATTCTGCAGCATCTGGAAGATTTGAATGGGAAACAACTTTTTTCAAACCTGGGATAAAAAAATGAACTTTCTACCTATAGTTAGCAGGAGACAAGGAGTTAAGACTCAGTTTCTTAAGGAGAGATGTGCTGATTACTACTGTGCGTATGTGGCAGGTATGCCTCTGGAGACCTGGGGGAGGAAGGGAGGAAATAAAAGGGGGTTTGGAATTTTAGGCCTTCCTCTTTGAACCAAGCCTGAGTCGGAGTGTTTGGTGTTGGCTCACCTTGTGGTAGGTCACATTCCACATTTTAAACTTTGCACATATCCCTTGTAATTTATTATTTATTGTAATGGGAGCCCTTATCCTCTCCACAACAGTTGTTCTGTCTGAAGCAGGTTTTTGAGGGAAGGCCACTATACTCTGCATCATACAGCAATAGTGGTATGCACTTTTATTTCCTTGTACCATTACATGGTGCAACTGTACTGCCTCATACCTGTACTCCACCTAATTGACATTATTTCCCTTCTGCTAGCCTCCAGTCATCAACCTCCGACTGAGGGAGAGCGTGTTGGGCAGATTGCTAATTAAATTCAAGATACTAGTTGAGTAGGATGTATTTTGGGTTTTAAATCTTTTGGGTGTAAAATGTGCATCTTAAATATATGTATTTTATTATAGGAAGGAATGTGAAGGTCTACCGGTCTATCATTGTTTTTCCCATTTTTAATTTGTGCCAACCTCAGATTATTATTACCAGGCTTCTTTATTATCGTCAGAGTTGGGTGACGTGCAATATTCATGGGGGGGGGACTGCTTCTAGTATAGTAGTATAGTGTCAGTGCTGGCATTGGGCCCTTGTTTGCTGTGTGTATAATTTGGTGTGACTATTTTGTGGGATCTTTTCTTTGATTTTGTTATTTGTGTTTTGATTAGTTATTTGGGTTGTATGTCCCATATTAGGCCCCTAAAGGCTTCAGCCCCCCCCCCTCTCGATTTTGGTTTGCCTTATTCTCCCCTGGGCATAGCTCCCCCAACTCTGTTGTATGCCCTTTTTGTTGATTTTCCTCCCCTCCTGGTATTAGCCTTTTAATGTGCAACTACAAATAAACTACATCACCCTCTGATTCCCATTACCTTGAATCCATACCTGTTTGGGTACCTCTATTCTGTGTAGACTCCTTTTACTGTAAAGGCAAGCTTTCGTTCTTGTCACACATAAAAACTTAACAGGTGCAGATTTCTCCAGTTCAGCGCCTGATTCATTAAGACTACTTATACAAACAGAGTCAGTTGCAATTTTCCAATTAAAATACACAAGGCACAATCATAGTGCCATACACTGTAGCAAAACAGGTGAGAGAGCAGACTGTGATCTCCCCACTGTAGCTGACCCAGAGGCCAAGAGATGAAGGGTTGTCAGAAATGTTGTCAATGCGGGTATGGCATGACTCTTCTGGTCTGGGGTTCCAGTTTGTTTTTTATTTCATCAAGCAGTGACTTAGCAATCTATAATTTCCTCAATCCTCTCTCTCAATTATTTCTCATTATTCTTTCTTATTTTCTCTGTTGTGCCTTTGAATCAATAACACAGCAGCCATGGCTTTCTCTGGGCAAAAAGTTAAGATGTGCTTCCTCTGGGTGTTGAATATCGCTTTGGTTTGGTAAATCAATGGTAGTGATGCATTTTAATAATCTCCACAATTTTTGCACCCTACCATTGCAACACCTCAAAATACATATTAGGTCAAACATGTTAAAAATCTCATGCCTAGTATCTACCCTATTTCCACACACAAAATGCTTGTAGGTACAAGTTAGTGGATGAGAATTGGCACTTTTTCGCAATCAACTGGATTAGTGCCACTGCAAATGCTTGGTAAATATAGCCCCTAGTATTAGTACTAATCTTACTGATTTTGTCATACATTTCTCACAGTTTTGGGTGGGTTAATTGAATTTAAATTTTCATCATGTTAGGGAAACTGCATATGAGCAAGTAAATTAAATTGCAAAATTAAATTACTCTTTTCACCTTTGAATCAACATTTGAATATTAACCACAAAGTGGGTCACGTCTTTGAAGATGAAATGTCAAATTACTTTTTCATTTACATTTTCAAATTGTCATATATCATGGTTTGCAGTGGAATGCAAATGTTTTATTGCATTTTAATTTTCAAATGTGAATTAACATTTGAATATCATTTTAATATTGTGCATACTAGTACATGAAAATTCAAATATGTATTGGATTATGGCATTTAAATGTTCATTTTGACCCAAATAAAACATGCCATAGTAGAAAAAGAAAATCTTATTGTTGGATTTCATTTTCCAAACTGAATTCTGTATTTGATTTACATTAATTGTACGCTTCCATATGCATCTGTTTTACAAGATGGACTGGACTGATAAATTTGATAAATTCCCAAGTATATTCATATACTATTTCACCTCATACTATACACTGACCTTATTGAGCACAGTGGGGAGCACAACAGTGTATTTACAGAAATAGTACAAATAGGTTAGCAGAGTATAGGTATGTGTGCAGTAAGTTCAAGTTCAAGTCATTTATTATCAAATGTGCAACATCACTTACAGTCATACTGTACAATGAAATGTTTTGGATGAGGCACGTTCCAACATGGTAGGTACACATGAATCACACATCTAGTATATAAAAAAGATAAAATAGAATAAAATAAAAGTAGCAGTAGAACAGATTAAGGGCTAAACTAGAATAGAAAGAGAATGTATGGATATGAAAAGCAGCAGGTTTGGCAAACATGAATGATCTAGAGATACAGATGTGCAGGTATAAAGTGCATGTGCATATAAGTATTGTTCATAAAGTGACGTGGGTATGAGGTATAGTTCAGCGGTTCAGTAGCCTGATGGCCTGTAAGTAGAAACTGTCCTTCAGTTGTGAAGTACGTGACTGACCGCTCCTGTACCGTCTGCCAGACGGTAGCAGGGTGAAAAGTGAGTGTGCTGGTGGCATGCAAAATGAACAGAAAACGACCGACCATTGGCCCTGAAATGCTAATGTAGAAGCTGAGGGTAAGTAAGGTGACTGAAAAGCCCTTGATGCTGTACACACACACACACACACACACACACACACACACACACACACA
>CABFOQ010021847.1:8678-36236 GCA_900660455.1 Gephyroberyx darwinii | reverse complement strand
CCTGTTGCCTCCCCAGAGCGTGGACCGATCCTCCTTCAAGATGACCCTCATCCTCGGCTACACTGTCTTCCTGCTCATCATGAACGACCTGCTGCCTACCACTGGAAACACCATACCTCTCATGAGTCAGTATAGCTTGTGGCTACTGTGACTTTGACCCTTGCGTTTCTTCTTCTTCTTGGTTGTAAGAATGTCAGCTAAGTGCCTAAAATATGAATGAAAGTGAAATGTTGGTAATGCAAAAGAAATTTGAAATCTGGCTAAGACGAATCATATAATGCTTCAAAGCAAAAACAAACTCCTGATTCTGGAAATAATAAAAGTAAATAAAATTAAGCTTTTCGTCCCAGCATTAGCTATCCACCAACTAACAAAGGTGACACCTTCTGTAAGAGAATCACAGCTGAAAGCAAATCTCATTTTGGAAAAATGTCTTATTAGCAATTTCAATTTCTACAAAATAACAAGAGTTTTGAGAATGAAATGATCTATATTTTCGAACAGAGTAATTTTGACACATTTTGTAACAGAGTAAATAATAAGTAAAATCTGTGGCATTTTGGAATGAAACCCTTTAAATGTACTACATGAGAATATAGCTGAAGAATATTGTGTTCACTGACTCCAATATGAAGATTCATATGGTATTGCACTGGTTTCCATCTTAGAGAAAGACCAAGGAGTAACTCGGGACATAAAACATAGTGTGTTATAATCCAATTTTCAGATGTTATTTCTAGTAAAACAACTTCATAAGATGTTATTAAATATTGGTGTCATTGACTTTTACCACCAAATTCCATGAAATGTGTATTTGAAAGACGTACACACTATGTGGACTTGCCTACATGTAGAGATGTAGGATTCTCTCAAGGGTGAAAGAGAAGGAGAAAAGGTTCGTACCCACGGCCACAGAAAGAGCCAATCATCTGTCTCATCTCCGTCCCAGATGTGTTCCTCTGTCTCTGCCTGGCTCTGATGGTGGCCAGTCTACTGGAGACCATCCTCGTCACCAACCTCATGTGTGGCTCCAGTAACTTCTCTCCAGTCCCTCGCTGGGTCCGAGTGTTGGTTCTTCACATCCTGGGCCGCCTCGTATGGCTGCCTCCGAAGCCCAGAGATCCAGGAGACTCAATCACCCAGAGTCTCAAGGTAGCACAAGGTAGGACATCAGATCTGGGATGTGGCTTTACATTTCAACTGGTGACATTTCTCTAGCAACCAAACCAATGTGTTTTTTTTATTTATTTATCCAGGGAGGGTAACTTTAAATTCAACCACTCAAACAAAATCAAAACTTAACAATGTCTTCATATAAACATATTAATAGAGGACAATTTTAATTCCTATGATATTGGACCTTTAAGGTTACGGTTAAGGTTGGGCAACTATAACAATTAGAGAAACCTTCTTTGGAGTTGGGAAATGAAACATCTCTGCACTGATGATGACCTGATGGGCTGAAACGTCTGTTCTTCACTATTTTACACTTTTTGAGCATTTTTGTGTCTTATTAAAGACTTTTTGCTATCTCAGCGCCCTGATTTCCATTTTTTGAGGTCATATAATATCATGTCATATAATGTTGATGTAAAATTGACCTGAACCTACACACCTGAAGAAACCCAACAGCTATTTTGGCAAGACGGCCGCAGTATCAAACACTTTCATTCAGCACTCAATGTCCAACTACTGCCTGTTTCAGCCATGTGAGCTCTGCCTCATGATTTGTAGAATATGATACGAAATAACAGAGCATGAAGTTTTGTAACGATAACAAATTTGACATGAGAAGAAGCTGATTAGCTGCCTTGGTCAAGGGTACCTCAACAGTTTAGAGAGAGGGGAGAGCGTTACTCGTTTATTTTGACCACCAAAGTTTGTCCAGGGATTCAAACTTTCCAGTTACAATCCTGCCTCTCTAACCTTTAGCCTGTCACCATCCACAGTGCTAATTTTCTCTGTACTGAATATCTCAGCCTTGCAAATCAATATATAAACCCTCAGCGATGCCATCATCTTGCTCCCCTATTCCCTCTATAACAGAAATGAAAGCCTGTCCTCTAGTGGCAGAGGAGAGCAAGGCTGATGAGAGCCCTCCAGAGGAGAAGGGGCCACAGGTGGAGGATAAGGCCGTGGAGGAGCTGAGGAGGCTGGGCAAGGACCTCCAGGCCATCCGCTTCCAGGTGGACCAGCAGCTGACTGGGGATCAGCGCTCTGAGGAGTGGATCCAGGTGGGTTTCATCATTGACCGCCTGCTGTTCGGCCTCTACATCCTCTTCATATCAGTCAGCTTCATGACCATCATCATTATCTGGGTGCAGTCGTACAGGCAATAGACAATCTGTCTGTTTTAAGGGGCTCTTTTCTGTAGCTAATGACTTAAACGTTTGTTGAATTTTCTTTAATTATCATAATTTTCTGTTTGAATTTTCTTGGCTGCAGGTCAAGTAATTATGCTATTAATATACTGTAAAGTTATACTATTAATAATTTTAGGAATTAATTGTTATATGATGACATTGTCATCACTATTGGACATACAAAAATAAGCTTTTATAATTAGACCTAGTTTCTATTTCGCCATGGACCTTGGTTTTTGTGTTATATTTTGCTATTGTAGAATGGAGGAAACCACTGTAAACAGAATAAAATTTATTGGAAAAACAGTTTCATAGTTGTTCAGTGTTGTGTGAGGAGTAGATTTATGTTGATGTTGTTCACAAAATGGTCAACATTTTTTTGTCAAACCTTCAGTTGTAACTGGGTTGTGCAGGCATCGCTAACATAAACTAGCCTAAAATATCATAAAAATAACATATATCAAAAATAACATATAACATATATAAAAAATATCATATTTAATGAAATAATTAAATGTGGCTAATTTTCTCCCAGTTGCTCCCCAAAACAAAATCTAATCAACAATAAAAGATAAATAGTGCTTATAAAAGTATTATTCTTAAGTGTCAAAAAATGGAACCTGAAAAAAAGCAAATGCATTATTGCATTATTGCGATATATGAAGCCAATAAACAAACAAAAACACATCTTGATATGTTCAATGGAAAGTATCCTTTAACAGGCTTGACTGAGTACATGTAATATTTACAGACATTCATATTGTATAAACTAACAGAGCCGAACAGAAATCATGGCTAATATTGCTGAACAAGCAAATGAGCAAAAGTAAAATAATTGTTCGTTTTCTGAGCAAGCTCAAAAATAACTGATTGGCCTCAATAGTTTGCAGAAAATACCTTGAAACTGACAGCTTTTCTTTTTCCCCATGTTCTGTGAATTTCAAACTGGGTTTCCTGATGACATTACACATTAGCTGACTGGAAAATCAAATTTCTCTGGATTTTAACTGTTCGATAGCTGGAGGTATCCTAGGGTGTGAAGTGTTATGGCATTCTCTTAACATTTGAGCAGGAAGTTTAAAGCGCTTATACTGTACATAAACCACACCTTTGTCTGCTGTTTTGATGCATCACCTTACGGGTTGCAAGAAAAAGTAAACAACTCACATCTTGCACTGGAAATTCAAAATGTAGTAAATTAGCACTGAAGATCAACATAATAAACATAATTTTAAATTAATTAAATGTATTATTTATTTAAGCACTTAGTCTGTTTTTGTCATTTTGGGAATTTCCCAGTTTCTCTTTTTTTAAATCTGATCATCAAATTATATTAAAAAAAATATAGATTTTGATATATACTATGATTTTTCCCTGATGATTGGAAGTAATTTGAGGGATTCAGGCCTGAGCCATTTTTTGAAAAATGATATAAACGCTGTATATTCTCAGTGAACTTATTCCTCGTTGTAGGGTTTCAAAACATTGACTTTGACAAAAAAAAAATTATAATAATTAAAACCTTCAGTTAACTACTGAATGTCTGAATTTCCCACTTAAAATGTGTGAAGACAACTTTGCAGGACAGCCCTTGCGGCCAGCGCATCATCAAACTAACAATTCCTTTTGACCCGATGTTAATGTTTTAGTGCTGCCCGCTGACAGTCAGGCCTTCTAAGGTTCTGTTCATCTTCATCTGTGTGCTCATGCATGGTAAGTACAGTTCCTAATATACTTAAACCTCCTACGTTCAACAAGAACACTGATTTTCATTGATTTCCTACTCACTCCCGGTGATCTTGTTCAAGGTCAACAGTTGATTACCTCAAAGTGATTGGTTGAATTAATTCAGGCAGGTTAGTCACACTGATGACGTTCATATTTAATCAATGGAGTATGTCATCAATCTAATCAATAATAACTGACCAGTATCCCAACATAAAGATGATGTCAAGTGGTTAAGCTATTGGGGCATCCTAGCTCAGTACACTCAAGCCTATAGCATGTACTTGCAATGTTGTGGGTTTGTGTCACTTTGTGTGTAATCCAACCAAGCAGAAGAAAATATTAACAAAAACAGTTTTGTGTTTTGAAAGTAAACCATTACACAGTTGATCCAAATGCCTGATCTAGTGGCTCTCTTATTGAAGAGTGATACTGATGGTTTTAATGAAGAGTCTTCCCTCCACAGCTCCATGCGGAGCCATCATGATGGAGTGCTCTCGCCCCAACCCACCTGGCCTCCTGGAGGCTCTGGACCCAGTCTTCAAACAAAGACCCATACGACCCGTCAAGAGCATGTCAACCCCCACCAATGTCAGCGTTGCCTTTGTACTGTACGGCATTCTGGGAGTGGTAAGGGGCATTTTATCTACCTCATATCTATAAAGTACTATGTGTAATTGTTTGTGAGTCCATTCATCTTACAAAATAATGGATAGCACAAAATTAAAATAAAACAGAAGGTTTTAAAGGATCAAGTCCAAAATCCAAAAATTGACATACTGTATATAGTGCTTTGGAAATTAACTCTTCAAGGTCAACCTAAATGTTTTTAAGGATGAAAAACGTAACTTTGTTGGGTCAAAATGAGCAAAAAAACAAAAAAAACAAGAGTTGTGGTGTGGTGTTTGGCAACAGCCTGTTTCTGCCCCTGTAAATAGTAAAGTACACACATCTAGGTGCTGGGTCAAATGTGAATCAGAAGAAAATTGATGAAGACATTTCACCATTGTGACAATTCATGTCATCAGGTCACCATTTTTGACACCATAAATCATTAAAAGGCAGCTAGTAGTGTGCAGATTGTAACAATTTTCTACTATATCTATCATTACCCAAGTTATGGGTGACATCTATCATTTTAACTGGGACTTAAACGTTCATATGTTGGAATATAGGGTCAAAAAGCTATTCATTAAAAGAAAACAGTGTATTTAAAGAAGGAACACCAAAAAGGAAAATTTTGGTTTCTTTTTCAGGATGAAAAGGCCCAAGTGCTGTCAACGTATATCTGGCAAACTACAGTGAGTACTCAATTTGAAATCACTTATGCAGTGTGGTAATCAATGTCTGGTTATACTTTGTATATACAGTACATTGATTGTATTAGGCACCATAGTTAGCTGTAGCATTTAGCCTGTAATGGCAACATCAATTACATCTCTCTTTGGGCGAGAGAAAGATATCTGAAGAAGACAGAAGCTGGTGGTGTAGATTCATGCTGAATGGTTTAAATTGATGGTCTGATGATGAAGAAATACTTTAGCTACTGTGACATAATAAGCTATCTAGTTTTTAATCTTATTTATTTACTCTCATGTATGTAATTTAGTTGTTGGCGAGAGGTAACTGTTTAATCCAGCTTTCTGTGACGATAGCTGAGATGCTAGCTCGCTAGCAGGCCACCAGGGTGATTTAGCACTGCAGCCAGTGTGAATGTTAACATGTGACTAGATACGTTAACCTATGGTTAGCCAGTTAACAAGCTGATATCTAAACACAAAATCGATCAGATGTATCCGGATGTATCAGTGGAAAGAAATTACCCAAGTCTGTTTAATTCTGTTGAGTCAGCAGTCAGCAAGTCATACATTTAAAAACACAACCAGCTGTTAACAGCTTTTGTTGCCCAAGAGCTGATGACCTCACCTCCAATATGGCTGCCAGATGGCATGTTACGTCACCTGAGAGCCCTCTATACTGTATGTATCCTGTACTAGATATTGATACTACCTGACATTAGCAAATACATGCCGTGAGTCAGTTGCTTGCAGTATGTCCTTGTGGTTGTATCTGCCCTTGTACACCTTTGATACTCAACAGGTCACATTTAGCCTGTGATTGTCTCGTGTTGCAGACATGGAAAAATGAGTTTGTCAGCTGGGACCCAGACCAGTGTGGTTCTTCAAGGATTACCCTTCCAAGAAAAAAGCTCTGGGCTCCAGATGTGGTGATCAATGAATTGTAAGTGCCCTCTATACTGTGTGGAGCAGTGCTACCTAAACTATGGGTCAGGACTCAAAATACGTCACCGGCCTGTTTCTGGCTGGTGCCCACTTGACAGGAGTACTAACATAATGAGCCTTGGTCTTCTAGTACACAGGAAGTGATGCGTGTAATGATCCAAGCAGTCGCAACAGCAGTTTGCTTGGAATAAATAGAAGAAGAACTGGGTAGTTAGCATGAGCAGCGATAGCCACCATGGCTGAACAGACAAAGAAAAGAGCGCCACCTACAGAAACTCAAACATCAACAGAAAATCCAAGGAGAAAGACGTCACACTACTGGACACACTGTTTGATTGACAGGTGATCTCTGGGAAGAGCAGTGAGGCACACAAGGCTGAGAGACAAAGATGGAGAAACAAGGAACTCATGAATCACCACTTATTGTATATATTGTGTATATGTATATATTGTATATACTGTATATCATGCAATTACCAGAAGTAGTAACATGACAAAAGTACCCGCATACTTCTACATACGATGACCTTTGGTTCCAGGGCAAGACTAAATATATTTAGTTTGAATCCCAAGATTTAAGGAACTGAGGTGTAAAGGATATACAGGATACATACAGGATATACAGTTACTATAAGTAGCAATGCTGTGCGCAAACTTGCTTTTATTGGATCATCATTGGACGGAAATTTTGCTACCAAACCTTACCTACCTTCCTGTAAGACACAACTGAAAACCTATTTTATAAACTATTTATAAATAAAAAAATATATATACTATAAATGGTATATATATATATGTATATATAAATTTATATAATTATATATAAGTTGTATAAACTTGTTTTTTGCACTCATTATGCTGTAGTAGTATTTGTTCATTTGAGTTGTGTATGTTTTCTGAATTTTGCTGAGCAGGCTTTCATGAGTTACGGCCCTTCATTTATTACAGCTGCGATTACCATGTATTATTATGATTTTATGCTTTCTTTTGAATTCTTTCCTCCTGTCTTGCAGTATGACGAAGAACTCAGCTCCACCTGTACCATACGTCTACCTCTTTTCTGATGGCGAAGTGGTTGATAAACAGCCTGTCAGAGTGGTCAGCTCCTGTCGGCTCGACATCTACAACTTCCCCTTTGACATCCAGAACTGCACTTTCACCTTCAACTCCTTCATCTACCGCAGTAAGTAGGAAATCGCAGCTCTTTGATCAATCTTTTATTTCCTTTTCCTTAATTCCTTGGTGTCTCCACATGGTAGGATTTATTTGTCAGTCCTCAGAGAACTTACCACTAGACCAATATATCGGGCAGATAATGGTCTTTTATTTAAAATCCACCTCAGATATGATGGATTAATGCAGTTTGCTTGATTACGTATTTATTGTATAATTGGCTTGTCTAAGCCTTAGACAACCAGTGTAGTACTGCTATAAAACATATCTTTGGCATACTTATGTGGGATCTGATCAAAATGTTAAGGGCTACCTTTGTGTTTTAAGTGTTAAAAAAATATATGTTTTATCGCAGTAGTAATAGAAGTAGTATCATCATCATTATTATCATCATCATCTTTATCCTGGCTTTCATTGGAGATTTTTAGTGCTCTGTGGTTAAAAAAAAGCAATAAAAAAAGCTTTTTATCTCACAAAAGCCTTGAGTATATTTCCCTCTCAGGGTCTGCCATGCAGGTGATCTTGACGGTGTCTACAGACGATATTCTGAAACGCTCTAAAAAAGTGATGGCAACCATGGGTGAGTGGGAACTCATCGGCATCACGTCGGAAAAGTTCCATATTCTAGGTGCGGGTGCAGATACAGATGACCCTTATGACGAGCTCCGCTTCTATGTACGTACTTGTATGTACCTTTTAGATAGCAGGTAACTCTGTGTTGGACCATTTTATTGGTTCATCAGATGGTTGGAAAAGTGAGAGGCAGATAGAGGAGGGAGGCTGTAGCTTATTTTTTGACGGTTTATTTTAAATAATGGTTAAAAATCTGGCAGGGAATGTAACTATTACTATTAGTACTATAGTGAAGGTGCATGACCATCCACCATATACAGTAATATGAACATGAATACTGTATACAAAGCCATTACAGCCATGAAACACACTGTTTGCTTTATACCAGACAAAAGGATTATAGCTGATGTTGACATTTGGACATTTTGAATTATGGGACGTAATGGCGCAAACTAACAATGTCATACCAGCAGACTACTATAATTAAAGCTACAATTTGGAATTGGAGTATTTTCACATATGTTTGTGTTCTTGGTTGTGTTCTCATCGTCCTATGTACATACTGTATATTTGCAGCACCAGAGAACTCAAAAACGGTTCCTGTCTTCCTGTCTCGTCATCCAGATTATGGTGCGGCGTAGACCGACCCTCTATGTGGTGAACCTCCTGATCCCCAGCTGCTTCCTGATCACAGTGGACCTCTTCAGCTTCCTGTTGCCTCCCCAGAGCGTGGACCGATCCTCCTTCAAGATGACCCTCATCCTGGGCTACACCGTCTTCCTGCTCATCATGAACGACCTGCTGCCTATCACTGGAAACACCATACCTCTCATGAGTCAGTATACACATCTGTTACATCCGCTGTCAGGGCCGCTGCGTCTTTGACTTTTACACTCCTTACTATTGGTTGCTTTTAATGTTGGAGGTCAAAGAATTGAAGCTGATTTCTGTGCTTCCCTACCGATTTTGATTTTGTCTCAAGTCAGTAGTTCCTGGCCTGGAAAGTGCAAAATGGATGAGAAGTTGATTGCAGCTTCCCAGTTCTCTACAGCTTTTTTTTGAAAGGCTATAGGAATAAACGTCTCAAAAACGATGCTTGTCGAAGGGCTGCATCCATCGTTGGGGTCGATGGGAAACTCTGAAGTAATGTAATTAACTGTTTATTTTTTCATGAATGCTACCTAATTACCACTTGCTAGGTAGCCATGTTAACTTGTTAAAACAACATAATGTTATGAAAGACAATACCAAAGCAGCAAAAAAATGCACCAAACCACAGAATTGATGCAATCAGAGCCCCTTGCACCACAATCAGTCAGGATAGGTCGACCCATCAAACGAGTTGCTTGAATGCCCTGTAAGAGTCACATCAGTACAAATTGCTTTTTCCATGAAATAGACTGGTGAATCCAGGTGAAAGCTATGATCCATTATTCATTCCACCTATTAAATCCATTTCAACCGTGCAAGGGGAGATGTAGATGAAGGGGAGGAGACAGATTAAAGAAGGATTGAGCAAAAGCCATAGCAGGTCAATTTTAAGAAGATGGTCCTTTCAGCAATAATACTTAAATGGATATCAATTACTCTGACTGTGGCTAGGACAGTGGACCAGCTAGGTACTAGGTGCAGCCTACTGCATCCCCAAAATTCCTCTAGGATATGATGGATTTTATACAGTGGTTACCAATGCACTGTGTACTGACTGAAAGTGTTATTTTTCAAAAAACAAAAAAGATTTTTAGACTCAGATGCAGATTCACTAAGATTGTGTTGCGAGGGCAATCTGGCTCTTTATTTGGGCCTCAGTTCCTTGGGCTAAGAACGCCAAGTTTACATCTTATTCACAAAAAAACAAGCCCGCGAAAATAACGCTGTTTAAGCATGTAACCCCCCTCATCACCAACTGCAAATTACATTAATCCACCAAGGCTGGCAGCCTTGTGCCTTGAAATGCCCTTTATAGTTGGAGCGTCCTCTGATCTCGTCTGAGATTCCAGGATGGAAAACTCTCCCTTGCTTTCCTGACTTGGTGACGATGCCTCATCTTGCAGCAATGACAGCAGTCATTCTGAATGGCTAGACTCTCTGCACACCACCTTTCAAAGGTCTTACATGCTGACATACAATAATTTGGGGGAGTTGGTGTTATGAAGTGTTAGTGAATGGCCTTGCCAGATTTACATTGCACACGGTTAGTGAATGGCATTCTGATTTGGTGGTTTTGGAGATACAGTGCATGCCTTTCCCTGTGCAAACCTTTCGTGAATCTGGGCCTCATTGTAAACATGTCTCATCTCCATCCCAGATGTGTTCTTCTCTCTCTGCCTGGTTCTGATGGTAGCCAGTCTAATGGAGACCATCCTCGTCACCAACTTCCTGTGTGGTAGTAACGTCTCTCCAGTCCCTCGTTGGGTCCAGGTCTTCGTTCTCCACATCCTGGGCCGTCTTGTCGGCCTGCCTCCAAAGCCTAAAGAACAAAGAGATGCAGGTATAGAACTTGTTAGGAGCTATACAATGTGTTTGACTATAGCAGCATAAACAAAACCAAAAAAATCTAATAAGGTTTTAAATCAGGTCTTAAAACTAATTGGTATATGTTTTGTTTGTAAAGTAACTTTGTAGGTGTGTTTGGAAAGATACAATTATTATTATTATTATTATTATTATTATTACATGATTTATTTAATATAAATACATTATTTAATATATTATTTATATTTAGATAGTAATTTAGATAGCTTGTATACTACAAACACATTACATTTTCAATTTCAATAACATATTGAGGGGGATAAATATATAACTAATTATAACTACTATTTCCTTGATGATTTTGAAATTAACAGTGTTTTTTACAGAAAGTGAGTCTAGGAAAAGTCATCAAGGTTTGAAGGCTGAAATATTTCAATTCTGAAATTCAAAACAGCCATCAGTGGACGGTGGTTTGGCCTTTCTAGTGTTGAGGTTATAACTCTTCTCATACCGATGCCACAATTTTTGAGATACAAGGTTTTCACCCAACAGCAACAATTTGTTTCCTTATGTTTCCCTAAAACACAGAAGTGAAAACCAGGCCTGTAGTGGCAGAGGAGAGCAAGGCTGATGAAAACCCTCCAGAGGAGAAGGGGCCAGAGGTGGAGGATAAGGCCCTGGAGGAGCTGAGGAGGCTGGGCAAGGACCTCCAGGCCATCCGCCTCCAGGTGGACCAGCAGCTGACTGGGGACCAGCGCTCTGAGGAGTGGATCCAGGTGGGTTTCATCATTGACCGCCTGCTGTTCGGCCTCTACATCCTCTTCATATCAGTCAGCTTCATGACCATCATCATTATCTGGGTGCAGTCGTACAGCGTATTGTGATTTTATTGTTGTCTCTCTCCTCAGCTCTTATTCTATTTTTTTCTCCTAGCACTTTTGTCTAACACGATCCTTCTGTGCTCACAGGAATCTTGTCAAAGCAGTAAGACTGCATTCCTGACGAATGGTTGCTTGTTATTTTGGTGATCTAGGATTCAAGTTAATTCAGCTAAATGCCTAAAATGTAAAAGCTTCAATGATTTGACCTATTTGTTTCTATCCAGGTGGTTTATTATATTTATATTTATATATTATAAATAAGGTTCACTTGTAAATAGTCCAGTTGCTTTTTTCCAGACTTACTTTGTAGTAGCTGGGAATAAGGGAAGGGTTTAAACTGGCCTAATTTTGCTCTTCTGCCTTTTGAATTTTGGTTTCGCTTGAATGTAATTCATCTCTGCACGCACGCCGTTGTAGAACAATATTTATTTTGTGTGTAATAAAATACTTTGGATTTTCTTCTCTTTTGTGTTTGTCTTTTTAAATCTGATTACAATCAAATATATCATACAATGACACTGTAGGCTGTAGATGCCCTGTGCATGGTGGGATTTCTCCTCAGGTGCTGGTTCACGCAGGAATAAGAGTTCACATGAAAGGTTGGATGGTGTTAGATTTCATATATTAAATGTATCTATACAGCAAAAACACAATACACTGGAAAACAACATACACGTGCTTTGCCACCAGGCTCAAGTTTGATCATTTTTCATTAACAATATGTAAACATGAAATGAAGACACACTGACACATGACACATTTCAGTATAATTGTGTGTGTGTTACACAATGTTACACACTACTAGCTATCTGGCACACAGCCAAAACTAACACACCTAATCCTATTTAACTTAATCTACTGAACATTTCAGCAAAATGTAAAGAAGGTAACACATTCTTGTTTGATTAGCTTTCATGTAATAACACAAAAACAATGTGAAAGGAAGCGTCTGGTATTTCACCTCTATATGCAGTGAGCAGCAATGCAAAGGATGTTATAGGGAGCCAATATATTATAAAGCCATGTAAGCAAAGCAATAGGGAAGCGCATAAAGGATTTACTAAGCGCTGCATCTTCCTGACATTTCAGACTATTGCTGCATTGTTGTTTGAATTTTGAAACACCAAGTGATCTTTCTCATTACCACTCATTCCACTAATTCTGTCACTAATATTGGCCTCCCTCCTCTGTTGTATGGGCGGAAAGACGTCTTCCTGTGGTTTACAGGAAGGAGTGTCAAGGCATGTAGGTGTCTCATGAAAAAAGTTGAGTACATATTTTAGTGGTCTCTGCAGGCTCCCGCTTACTTATGATCCCTCTGAGCCGGCAGACTGGAAGAACAATCCAAATCCCAATAAATGGAAAGGGAAAGGTCTATTGACATAGAGGATCCAAAAACCTGCTGTACAATCCAACACCCGCTACGCAAAAGACAGTCAACAAATGGAGCTAGAATAAATATCCCAAAGGCCTAAGCAGATGAGCTTAGACAGATACGGACATGGAATTTGTTTATAGTGGATGTTAGGATGTGGATGGTGTATCATCATCTAGACTCAATATTAGACTGGATATCCACCTCATCAGCCGTTGCTGAGGAATTCTGCCAGACGTTTATCAGACGAGCTGATGGACAGACTTTGACAAGATGTCAACGAAACCAACTGAGCTCTTCTTCATCTGTTTGACGCTGCTTCCTGGTAAGGCCGAGGGAATGTGAAAACGAAAAGGAAGATATTCTGAAAAAAGCTTCACAATAGCAAGTTGGTAGTTTAAGAGGGTTTTTCTAGGATTATTGACTTTACGTTTGGATGGATTAAAAATACAATGAAACAAATACACACAGAAAAGAGCTGCAAAACCTGTCTGTGGATGTATCATAATTATAATGAAATGATAGAATGATTCAATGTGAATTTATTTGGGGTATGGAATGAATTCGCTTTTCTACTCTTTCTTCATATACTCAGGTTTTGTAGCAGCATTGAACTGTACCAGCCCAAGTGCTGAATCCCTGATCGATGCACTTGAGAAGAATTTATTCAACAAAAAACATGTGCGTCCTGTGAAAAACTTTGCAACCCCAACCAATGTATTTGTCCAATTCACCCTGGTGGGAATTGTAGGAGTGGTGAGTTCACAGCCGTTTCAAAAACGTGTCTGCACATAAATGCATATATCAGTTCAGGTTATCTAATTTCCTATACTTGAACATTGACTTGAATTACTCATCAATCTTCATGGCTGTCTGTGCTAAACATCAAAATGTGTCTCATCTTTAGGATGAAAAATCCCAAACCCTCTCAACTTTCATATGGGAAGTCTTTGTAAGTCTTGAGAAAATATCATTTAATTCAGCAATCTATTTCTAATTAAGTTTTTTTTTTTTTAAATTTCTAATAAATTTGAAGAGCTTCATTCCAAAATAAGACATCTAGCATTTGAAAAACACAAATGACTGCCCACAGGGTTATTATAGAAGTTACTGGCTGACTAAAGATCTTTTCTTGCAAAGTAGTGAGACTTAAGATGAAATAATTACAGGCTAAATCAAACACAGAAATTTCTGTATGTTTGATTTGATGTATCTTCCCAAAATGGATATATTTTTGGAATGAACCCCTTCATGTTTTTCTCTTTGAAAGTATGTAGTGACACAAAGAGGAATACACACTATAGAATAACTATACTCTAGTGGTTTTATTAAAGGTTTTAAGGGGTGTTGCATACTCACTGCGATCACACTGCTGTTTTTCTGTCTAGGAGTGGCAGATAGAGGGCCTGAGTTGGGACGTGAAGGAATGTGGAACTTGGAGAGTCTCTGTCCCTCGAGACAATCTGTGGGTCCCAGACATCCGCATCGCAGAGTTGTAAGTCAAAGGGCCGTTAAGTATTTTACGATTTATATCAACCTCTATATGTGACCAGTATTACAACATCGATACAGCTATAGAAAATAAATATAATAAAAGAGCAGAAATGGAGGGGGGCTCTAAAATGAAATAGTATCCCTGCCTGCAACACCCCTCAAGTAGGCTATACCATTTTTCTTTACATGCTCTTGCTACTGGCTATTTCCCTGCAGAACTGTGTGGCTGTTTTGAAATGTGTGTGCGGTAGGTAGTGAGCGTCTGAGTGCATTTTCTTTTCCTCTCTGTTTAAGAATTTGTTCATTTGTATATATGTGCAAATAAAAACGTCCATTCTATTCTATTTCAATTTATTCTATTCTATTCTATTCCAGTATGGGTGAGGAGAAAAGTCTCCACCAACCTTATGTTTACTTAAACAACACGGGTCATGTATTCGACGACAGGCCGGTCCCCGTGGTCACTTCCTGCCAATTACTAATCTACTCTTTCCCCTTCGACATCCAAAACTGCTCTCTGACCTTTGGATCCTACCTGCACTTTGGTGAGCCTGTGAAAAAAAATTGCCTGATCTCAGTGCTGCAATTATATATTGTAATAGCTTAAGCCTTGTACTTAAAACTGGTCCTGTGAGTTTGAGTCAGAGCTACTGACAATGTTCTTGAGTACTGGCCTGTGTAGATGCTATGTGTAGCATTTTAACATCGATAAATCATTACCACATTAGTTTTGAGACATTAGTATATCTACCCTAAACAAACTAAGGGAATTGCACACTTCTATCAGCCTCTGCACACTGCATTTTATTTGTATGCTAGTGGCATCTGATTTAGCAGTAAAACCTGCTGGGTTGCTTTATAGCACAAAGGGAGATAGCTTTCTGGCACAAAACAGGACCTGTTTTATTTGTAAGTAATACACACCTTTATATTTTAACTGCATAGTTTCAACGTTACCTCATCAAAACTTATATTCTATCTTATCAATGGCTGATGTCTTTGTTTTTGCTCTTCAAAACAAACAAAATGCTACACGTAGCAGCTTTAACCTGCTTGTACACGGACACTGTAGCTCTATTCTACATAGATATAGACATCTTTCCAAGCGGTCTCATTTTTATAGTGACAGAGCACACAACACTCACATGACTTCAGATTTTGAATCCAATAACTGTGTTGTTACATGTCATTGCAGGTGAAGACGTAAGGGTGCTTCAGGGCGTCAGCGCTGAAGACATTCTGCAGGAGTCCAGACAAGTGATACAGACCAAAGGGGAGTGGGAGCTCATCGACATCAAAGCAACTCCGCGTGTTTTGGTGTTAAATGAAGGAAGCTACTATGAGGTTACATACTTTGTAAGCAGAGTTAAAGGGTTTCACTCCTACTGAATAAACCCGCCACCCCCCTCCCCTAGTGTTTCTTCATTTGCTTTACTGAAGAGCATCAATATGTTGGCAATTATTTTTCCATGGGCCTTTCACTCCTTCCACCATCTGCCATTTAGACAATCTCTGAAAGCCTTAGCACCCAAAGAACAGCGCCTTCTTCCTGTTTTGTGCTGTAAAGCAATATAGCAGATTTCCCCTAAAATCACTTCCTGTGATATATTGATTTTAAACTGATACACATAGCACCTTTAAGGGAAATGTCAGCTTTAGTAGAAAAACGAAGAGTCAACTCAGACTTCAGAGGCAACTAGACATACATGACACACACCTCAGTCTGACTAAAACTTTTCTGTACCTGTTTGTCTTCCCAAGATCATTCTGCGGCGTAGGCCGACCCTCTATGTGGTGAACCTCCTGATCCCCAGCTGCTTCCTGATCACAGTGGACCTCTTCAGCTTCCTGTTGCCTCCCCAGAGTGTGGACCGATCCTCCTTCAAGATGACCCTCATCCTGGGCTACACCGTCTTCCTGCTCCTCATGAACGACCTGCTGCCTACCACTGGGGAGACAGCACCTCTTATCAGTGAGTCAGACGTAATTTTACTTTATTTTTTTATAATCTTTATTTAGCCAGGACAGATTCATGTAGCAACCCATACATTCAAATTCAGAGTTACACATTGCTATGATCCTCTGTTGGCGATTGAGGAGCTCCACTGGTGTAGCTGAAGGTTAAGTGCTTTGCTAAAGGGTACCTCAACAGGACTGATGAAGGAAGGGATTGTTATTTATTCATTTTCACCATCCATATCATCTGCTACTAACTGAAAAATACAATCTAGCCATTACCTTACCTAGGTTAGGTAGTTAGTCTAGCTAATCTTTCCAAGCTCAAACTAGCCATACTAGCCTATAGCTATCTAGGTAAGATAGTTAGCTGGCCTGCTGACCTTTCAAGATCACAAATGCCATGGTCATGAAAAAAAATATTTATTGCTGTTTATATTTTTTATTTGCATTTTGAGTTCTTTCTTTGACATTCAAGTTTTCCAGTTAGCTAACTTGCGCTCTGAAGAACTGTGGTTCTTTGGCTCCGCCCACTGAGGTCTAACTCTACCAAGAGATTATTTCTACCTCCAGAGCAGCTCTGACTCTGGCAGATTGAATTTTTAGCTATACAAACATTCCTCAGTGTGTCCCACCCATGATAAATAAAGGTTGAATGAAAAGTGCTTTCTTTTTATCTTTCAACCCTTTGCTTTTTTTCTTGTAGACATTTTCTTCTCGGTCAGTTTCGCGCTGATGGTGGCCAGCCTGATCGAGACGGTGTTTATCACGAACATCCAGTTCACATCCAGCAACGACAACGGCGTGCCTCGATGGGTCAGTGTCTTGGTGCTCCAGTATCTGGCTCGCGTCGTTTGCCTGCCTCCCATAAAAAAGGACAACCGAGTCACTGTCGACCTCAGCTCATCTGTTAGAGGTAACTGTGTGTACATAATAATAATAACAATAACAATAACAATAACAATAACAATAATAATACAAATGTGGCCACTAATGCTGCTAATACTTCTACTACTATTGATACTGCCATTGCTACTACTATCACTACTGCTGCTGTTGCTACTACTAACAATAATAATAATAATAATAATAATAATAATACATTTGTGTAGACCTTAACTAAGTTGCAACTGCATTAATTATACTACCAAATGGCAACTTTGACCACAGAATTGTTTCCTTTTAACCCACTTTGCTGGTGTACCGTAACACAAGACTAAATATTAGGTTGTTTCATTTACTGAAGATTTCATTTTCAAAATTATGAAAAAAAAATATTGGAGGATGTAGTCTGTAAAAGTATTATCCTTTGTGTCAACCAAGGTTATAGGTTAGGTACTATCCTTGAAAATAAAACACATTTTAATTTTGTGCTATCAATGATTTTATTGATTTTTGTCATCAGTTTAGAATGAAATGCCAAAGCACATTAATTGTCATGATGTAGATGCCTTTTATCTATACTCTATATTGCCAATACTCAGTAACTGGTTATTCGAGAAAAGGTGTCATACCATCTATCAAGTTATAACATCACTCCGCTCTTCCTGTTCAATACAGAGCCTAAGGTCCACATCTCAGTAACAGAGATTCAGAGCATCTCTAGCAATTGGCCTCCAGTAAACCCCCCTCTGGCCCCGATGGAGCCTCTCCTGCAGGAGCTGAGGAAGCTGAGTCGGGACCTCATGGCTATCCGCCTCCAGATGGACAAACACTTCCAGGGGACCCGGAACTCTCGGGAATGGCATATGATTGCGACAGTCGTCGACCGCCTGCTGTTCGGCCTCTACATCATCTTCATTTCCGTCAGCTTCATCACCATCATCTGTATCTGGTCCTTGAATGAGTCATATGCGGCGTGACATGGCTGGACTACAATATGTAGAGTATGAAATGGGTCTGACGACTTTCAGTTTACAGCAGCATACTTTCACTGCTGTGTGGACAATTATTATTGCACTAACCAGTGCCTGAGAAGAGTATTGCTGTGCACAGGGCCTCCACAACCTATGGTATCTGTATCTAACCTAGTTGAGATCAAGGATCTCCTCTACAAAGACAGCAGCATCACATACATTAACTGGCACATGGCAAGAATGGAACAGTCTGATGAACTACAGTACATCCTATTAGATGGATCATTCTGTGTAGCTCAATGGACAGAGGACAACTCCATTCCTACCCATACTAAAAATGTTTGCATGTAAATGTAAAGATATGTCCTACTTATATCATGTTTTTGGAAATGACAGCATGGCATGTAAACTTAAAAGTAAAAGTTGACAAACTGAGCTAAAATCTGGTGCGTGGTACTGCCATATGAAGCCAGTGGAGTAACTGTGTGAGTAGATAAAAAAAATTACAAGTGCATTATCAATCTAGTTCATGAAGTGGGGCAGAGAAAGAAAACTGGCCCCTCCT
This sequence comes from Gephyroberyx darwinii, assembly GCA_900660455.1. Lineage (NCBI taxonomy): Eukaryota > Metazoa > Chordata > Actinopteri > Trachichthyiformes > Trachichthyidae > Gephyroberyx > Gephyroberyx darwinii. The sequence continues at coordinate 17,557 of CABFOQ010021847.1, read as the reverse complement.
GCTTCATTGAGCAGCTGTACATTCGTTACATTCGCTAAAGCTAAGGGTAGTGAAGTCCTCAAAAATACAAACAGTTACCTCTTGCTGCCACTTGGGGCGCCAACAACTAAATTACAGAAAGTTACATAGTGCAGGTTTGAACTGATAAAAATAAATTCTATGTTTATCTCCTGTTTTGACAAACATACTCCTGATACCTCTCATTCAGTAGCATTTATGGTTTAAATTTATGTTGTGATGAAATATAAACCTTAGTCTTAAAACAGTGCTGCCTGGCTTTTTGGAACATTATTGCACGTTATGCTTAACTGTTTGTTGAATTGTTGAATTACAGTTTATTTTTAACATGGCAAAAACAAATATAAGCACTTGACGAGACAGGACACGCCCATGGACACGAGAACAGGTTATAACTCCCACGGGTAGACGTGTTCAAAAATACAATGGGTGAGTGGTTACTGGAGGTGTTGAAAAACAACCCCTGTGTTGGGGAGAGGGGTGTGTATCTATCTGTCTGGAAGCATGTGGTGTGTATGTCAGTGTGTGTGTGCATCTGTGTATGTGTTCTTGTATCTATACTTATGAGGGCCAAATGTCCTCACAAGGATAGAAAGATGAGGAAAATCCTCCAAAGTGAGGACATTTTGCTGGATCTCACTTCCTTACGGGCTAGTTTAGGGTTAGAGCTAGGATTAGAATTAGGATTAAGTTTAGGTTAGAGAATGAATGTAGTCAATGAAGATCCTCACAAGTATAGTAATGCAAACGTGTGTGTGTGTGTGTGTGTCCACGTTTGAAAGAAAGTGAATAGTCAATTTAACAATATTGCGATCTGAGATATGACAGTTATATTGAAATAAGATTACATCTTGCATTGAAATATAATACAAATATAAAATATAGCAATTTCACCTTCAACTTCATGGTTCTCATAAGACAACCATATATACGTATTTCTGTTCATGCATCTGTGTGTGTGTGCAGAGTCAGACTGAGGTCTCAGTGCGTGTGCAGTCAGACATGTGTGTGTGTGTGTTTGTGTGTGTGTGTGTGTGTGGACACTGCTAGTAGTAGTAGTAGTCTTTGCTTGCTGTGATCAAAAGCATCCATCCGACCAGCATGAATCCTTCACAGCAGAACATCAGCCTCATCTCAGGTTTACTGTTAATGACAGGTAATGACGACTGCTGTGTGTTCAGTCTGCAATGGTTATGTTCCTGTGTGGTGGTGTTGCATTCTTTAGCCTGCATGTCTGGTTCATTTCATTACTGCTTTCTTTGTAATGTATAGACTGTATAGATGTTTTTATGTTTTTGCCACTGTTAGTTAGTTTGTCTTAAGAATGGATTTTCATGAAGCCTGGTGGGCAGATAGGCCTTCAGTCAAGAAACAATTCAGGAGCTTGGAGCCTGAAGAGCATATCTGGCATTCTGGGCAAAAATGAGATCTATATAGCAAGTAAAAGCTCTTGAGGATATCTCTTTTATTTGTGTATTTATGGGATGGCATTATCATTATTAAAATATATTTAAAACAGTTGATCAAAGTTAGGTCCACTTTTTGTTTTGGTTTTCCTGTAAAGTTTGTCAAACCCTTTTAACCTCGATTTTGGTGGTGATCCGGATCTGGGGTTTCCACCATTGGATGATTATTGTTTTTTAGCCAGAGATAGAGACTTGATTCCAAATCCTAAGGTCATGTTTTCAGAAAGAAAAAAAGTTTAAAAAAATAATAATAATTAAGTGAGAGGAATGTCTTTGGGTGCAACGTTGGAGAATACATATCGTTAATAGTAGTTGTTGCTGTAATATTGCTGTTGTTATTATTTTAATTAAGTAACTTATCCAATAGGTTTCAGGTTTAAATGTGGCTAGATGAGGTCTGATATTAAGGCTTTATATCCTCTCGTCCTGCTTAGATTCAGGAAATAATTGCTTTGAATTTCAACATGGCATTGAAGAATGAATGAATGTGTGATGAATGACGGATAATGAAGATGTAATCATTATATTGAGCGAGGAGTTCCATTATTATGTTTCTCTTCTTGGCAAAAACAGTTGACATGAATATGAACGTAGCCTCATCAGTTGCTTGAGGACATTTGGATATGAGAAGAAAAACTCCTAGTCAACTGATCTTTGACTGGGAGTGATCCAAGTGGCGTGCCACGCTATGTTCGATTAACAGGTGAACAGAGTGTCCCAGTGGCCTAGCATACCATCCAATAGGGTCTGCTCCAAGCTATAACATCTTAATAGTTCAAGTTCCCAAGTTGTTAGACTTCCTCTTCCATGCAGCCAGATATTTTGTGATAATAGTGCCAAATGCTTAGTGTTGGGGAAAGTTATCTTTAAAAGTAATTAGTTACTTTACTCCATTACTTACCTTAAAAAGTAACTAGTTACTAAGTTTAATTAAAACGTTGCTATGTCTCTTTATTAAAAGTAACGCAGACGACGTTTGTGTTACCTACTTAAAGACTATTGATCTGGTTTAAAACAGTAAGCCAAAGCAAACTGTGTTTTTAGCAGCATGTCTGCATGAGATGCCACAAGATTTTCACTTTTTTCAACATTTTTTTGAAACACTATGAAAAAAAATGAAAGTATCAACGTTTTGAAAAACTAATGTTAAATTACTAGTTACCACAAAAAGTAATCTGAGTACTCTAACATGTTACAAAGCATTACCGCCAACACTGATCCATACTCACAATTAAGCAATGTTTTATCATCTATGTTGCATTACTGAATTATTTATTGTAACACATTGTTTTGTCTTTTAGCTTCATTAACACCTCCTAATTTCTTGCTATATATGATTATACATTTGATAGTTTATAAGTGCTACCTGGTAATTAATGCTTGTCATTAATGAAGCTCTTAAAAAAATGTGTTTCCAGTCTGTCCCTGTCACAGCGGGCTGTCCTGTCAAGAAGGCCACAGCGGCCCAACATATGAGTCCATGCAGGCTGTGTTTGACCTGAAGCCCTTCAGGCCAGCGGTGAACCTCAGTAATCCCACCGTGACCAACATCTCCTTCACCCTCTACGCTGTGCTGGGGGTGGTGAGTTTGACAATTTACAACTTCGGCTCATATTCAGAGTTGAGATGGGCTGTAGCTTCTGTACGTGAGATCATTATTTTAAACATTAGCTTGTATAAATGCTAATGCCAATTATAGGATAAGATTCAATGTGATTCCTGTGGGGATGAAATTTGAATGATTCCCATCACAGCAGCAAAAAAAGAGTCATGTACATATACAAGAAATAGAAAATGTTCAAGACTAGATAGACTAGGTCTTCATCATGCTAATACACCCTATAGTCACCCTATAAAGTCACCCGCTGGTCAGCAACATGTGGACAAGTTTGGAATGGAAACCTATAGATGTTCCTCTGACTAAAGGTTGTTGGTTAAGAATCTTTAAAGGAATACACCAAATCGGGCTGATACTGGCCTGTTGGTCAATTTACAACAAAATCATTCACGTGTCCCCGGTAGATTATTTGCTTATTATTAGCAAATAATATATGATATATAAGAAAATGTTAAAGATTAGATAGATTAGACAGTGTCTTCATCATGCTAATACAGTGTTCTTATTGGTTTAAAATAATTACCACTATCAGTTATATAAACAAATATACAACTAAGCTAGAAAAAGAGAGATATGAAGGCAAGGTAAGTTTATTTATATAGCTTATTTATATATTTCATAAACAAGGCCATTCAAAGTGCTTTACATAGAGCATAAAATACATTATAAAAGAAATACCGAAAGAGATAAAAAAAAAAAAGTTGGCATACTTTAAAAACATGTTTGTTTTTGTTTTTAAAGATTCATTAGATTCATGGAGTAACATTAAAAGTAAAAGGGGATAGTGTGATGAGATTTGTTTCCAAATGTAGGTTACTGTGTCCAGTCTGGAGGCCTCAACTCCAAAACACCAGTTGTAGCTTGAGAAGAGTCAACTCAGTTAACAAACAAACCGTTAGCTAGCTAACAACACACAGTTAAATTAGCCTGCTGGCTAATTTAACAAAGCAACCGATGTCAACACGCAACTGCTATTGCTAGCTTCTAGCTATGTAACTTTAGATATTGGATGTGATATTGGATGCAAATTGGATGTGTTAACAAGACAATGTTGGATAGCTAATAGGTAAATGTGTTTAGTTAACGCTATAGTGAGCATTATCTAAACACGTCAATCAGATATGTCAGTGGTGAAATGATCAGTTCTGACAGATATGATCAGGTCTACTTTCAAGACAGCCAACCAGCGTTTTGCAGCCACTGTTGAATGGTGGACCTCCAATATGGCTGCCAGAGTTGTTTGCAGATTATAGATTTACATGCAGGTGGCTATTCAAATGATTCTTCACGTGTCGTCTGTCTGTTGTTTATTGCAGAATGAGAAGACCCAGATACTCACGAGCTTCCTGTGGCTGAGACTGGTAAGTGGCAAGGCATACACTCTCTATCATCAATATAATATAATATAATATAATTCTTATCAGTGTCCCTGTCACTGCAGCAACAAAGAATAGAATATAGAGAAGGATACAACAAATGGAGCCTACTTAAGATAAAGATACATCTTTTTGCTTTAAGGAATTACATTCTGTTTCCTTCCTTCCTGTATGGATTTACAGATTAACAGATGTTTGTTGTATATGTGAAGTGAGTTTAACTGTAGAGCATGGCGTGTTATTCCACTGCAGTTTTGGCATCATGAGTTCCTGGTTTGGGACCCTGACGAGTGTGACGGCGTCACCAGGATTTCTCTCCCGGTGAAGGAGCTCTGGTCTCCAGACATCATCATCTATGAGTTGTGAGTTCCCCAGTTGGAACAGGTTGATCTTCCGTTTTGCTAGATGCTGTAGGATGCAGGGAATTTCACTCAGTGACTAACTAAATGACTCACAATATTGAATTGTAAAACATCCTGTGAATATGTCATGCCAGTTCTCTGGTGCATATTTCTGATATTTACAGCTATTATTGATTGTTTAAATATGTAATAATGTGTTTACTGCTTAGCCTAAAACTGGGCAATACACAGCCAAAAAGATCCTGGGTAATATGAGAACTAAATTACACAATATGTATTTATATATTGTTTTAATGTGTCCTTTACAATAGTCATTTTGCTACTCTTACCAGTGATGTAGTGGTAAATATGGTAGGAAGTAGATTTCTTTTAAGACGCTTTTATCAAGAGTGACTTACGAGCTTAAATGAGCTTAATAATAAGCTTAATTTCCTGCATCACCAACATTACAAGCAACCAATAGCAAAATTTGCAACGGTTGGAGCCATAGCGCTCTGATGACAGATGCAACAAAATATTCCTCAGTAAGTTCTACTGCTGTTAGTTTTCATTCTTTCAACGTTCTTTCAACGTTCTTTCAACTCAGCGTGGATGACGATGTTTCCCAGGCGTGTCCCTACGTCTATGTCAACCACACGGGTCACATCCGCTGGGACAGGATGCTGCGGCTGGTCTCGGCTTGCAACCTGGAGATCTTCAGTTTTCCTTTTGACGTGCAGAACTGCTCATTCACCTTCGGCTCCTACATGCACACCAGTAACCAACACTCATGAACATATACACAATCATACAACTATAAAGTCACCCGCTGGTAAGCAACATGTGGACAAGTTTGGAATGGGAACTTAGGTGTTCCTCTGACTAAAGATCGTTGGTTAAGGATCTTTAAAGGAATACACCAAATTTGGCTGATACTGGCCTGTTGGTCAATTTACAACAAAATCATCCACGTGTACCCAGTAGATTATTTGCTTATTATTAGCAAATAATATATGCAATATATAATAATAAATCAGCTTTAGAGCTGTTACAAACTCTTCTCACTTTTGAGATAATACTAGTTGCCTACTATCACTCAACATAGTGTATGCTAAAGAGTTAGCATATTATTTGTATAGCACTTATATAAAAAACAAATTTACAAATTGCTTCACATAAAAACAGGAGAAATAGTGGGAGAAATATACAACAAATGAATTCAAAATAAATAAAACGGGAACAAAGAAAGAAAGAAATAAAGAATAAATAAAGATAAATAAAGATAAATAAAATAAAGATAAAAATGAATAAAAAGAATAAATGGCAAATCATTACATAAAAACCAGTAAACAACTGATTTAGGTAGCATAGACTTAGGTATCTAGCTATTTTAGTTACATCTATCTGTCTGTCTGTCTGTCTGTCTCTCTCTCTCTCATCGTCTCTCTGTTTCACAGTAAGGGATGTGAGGGTGAGTCCTGCCCTGACCTTTGAGGAGATGTCAGGAAACTCCAAGCGCTACCTGGAGGCCAGCGGGGAGTGGGAGCTGGTGGTCATACTGGGAGAGGTCTCCATCCTCCAGTTTGGTATCGACGAGTGGGACATCATTACCTTCTGGGTGAGGGATCATACAGGCCGGGTCTCATGTCTGAAAATAAAACTTGTGTGTAAGGGATGTAGTGGTAAATAAAAAGGTGGGTTAAGCTCCAGTCGGTGATCATCCATCACAAACAGCCACAAACATAAATAAAAATCAAAGAGAATTCAAAAGTCTTCATTTATGTTTTTTATCTCATATCCTCATATAACTTCTATTATAAACAAATCCCCCCTCTGGCAGAAATAAAGTTTACCACTACCTTTACCTGTAGTTTGATACTTTCTACTATGATGTACACTATGAATTTCTCTCATAAAGATTTATGTCAGCCTATAAAGGTTGGTAAATAAAAAAAATAAATAAATAAATAAAGCTCCCATTGTTAGAGAGATTTACCCCTGTCCCACATGTTGTATATTATGTATTATCTGGTATTGTACATTATATAATATAATATGAACGTCACCCTCCATCTAAAACACATGTACCTCCCTGCCTCGTCCACTAGGTGGTCATCAAGCGCCGTCCAGTGCTCTACGTGGTCAACCTGCTCATTCCCAGCTCCTTCCTCATGCTCATCGACATCCTGTCTTTCTACCTGCCCCCCCACAGCGTGGACCGCGCCTCCTTCAAGATGACCCTCATCCTGGGCTACACCGTCTTCCTGCTCATCATGAACGACCTGCTGCCCAGCACAGCGAACGGCACGCCCATCATAGGTCAGAGGAGGAGCGATGGAGGGCATGGTGTTGGTACTGCTAGGGTTGTGGGTTCCACCTTGCCAAGACCTGATAATCCATGGTGTGAATCATTGACGATGTCTGTTCATTTCAAGGACACGTTTCGCACCTTCAGCTGAAGTAGCACTGATTTACAGTTGCACAAGTTTTGCAGTTGTGGCCACCAGGGGTTACTGTTTAATGGCTTTTGCCTCCAGTTCCCATAAATCCTTCCCTGCCGCTTTAGTGATGTTGACGATCTACAGAAAATATTATCGATATAATAACTCAGACTGGTAATAATGATCGATAGCAATCAAAATTTCATAATAAATAACTGGTTAATATCAGAGATTTGTTCACTTGTTCATTAAAACCCTTCTCTGCCGCTCCTTGAGATCTTTCCGTTGAGGCAGTGCCAATATTTCTTCATGTTTTATTGCATTGCTTATCACTCACCTTTTTTCTTGGAGACTTTCCAAAGATGTTATGTGTTTTCAGTTGTTCGTTGTTTGCCTAATATTGTATGGAAAACACATCACTTCCTGTGCACCAAGACGATTTACCACTATTGGTCTTGACTAACCACAGGGGCCGAAATGGGCCAACCAAGGTGTTTCATGCAAAGCTAATGGGATTTTCTCTTGTTCAGCCCAAACACATTATTTTTGATTGAAGTGCTTGATATGTTACAAAGCCTATCTTTAAAGGGGTATTAAGTAATCTATGACTTCTGTCGACCAGTAGGAATTGCAACAGCATCGACAGATCTCTGGGACAGCCTACACCAGTCCCACCCCTCCTGCCCCCTTGATGGCCTGTAATTGACAGGAATAACAAAGTCATAATAGATGAGTAAGCTAGCTATTTAGAGCTGAGGTCCAACAGAAACGTGACGAGGTAATACATCACCATGCAAAATAATATTGCTTTGTCATTGCTTGTGACACCGGTTGCTAGCTCGTAGCACCGTCCTCCATTGTTGAGCATCAGGAGCATCAAGAACAGTGCCAAAACAGAGAGTACATGCTGCACAGCCAGAAATCTCAGTACCTGCTGAAGTAATCGCGCTATGTGGCACTAAAAACCTTACTTACTGTTTCCCCTTCCCTCTCAGGTATCTATTTCTCAGTGTGTCTGGCCCTCATGGTGATCAGTCTACTGGAGACGGTCATCATCACCAATGTGCTCCACCACAACTCCATGAAGTACCGAGAGGTCCCACGCTGGGTGAGGGTGGTCATCCTCAAGCACGTCGCCAACCTCATCTGCTACCGTTGGCCAGAGGAAGTCCCGCCCCCTCCCGAACCTCAGGAGGCTGATTCTGAAAGATCGAATGGTGGCTCAGGTCCTTGGATCATCCAACCAGGCGCCCACATACCTGACCAGCACCCAACCTGCAACGGGGGTGAGAGAACAGGTTGATTCAACAGACTTAGTAAACAAATCAAAGCAGTGTTATGTATACTAGCAATCATTAAGACATTTCTTTCTCTAACATTGAGTAAGATTTCTTGTTGAGTCTTATAGCAGCCTTATATTTATTTACTTAGAAAGCTTTACCAACTTAAACTGACTCACCTGATACGAAACAATCTGAGCAGACTGTACTGATCGCTGTCTGTCTTGACGTCTTTCTCATTGATTGTCTTTTCTTTTTTCTGATAATTGTTGTGTGTCTGTGTTTCAATCCCTCCCATCCCTATAGCTGCACCAGGACCAGTTGTCGTGGCAACAGTGC
>CABFOQ010021846.1:0-16103 GCA_900660455.1 Gephyroberyx darwinii | reverse complement strand
GGGAGGGAGAGACCAAACTTTGCATTTTTTTTTCGAACTGAGACGCTTTCTGGGTTCACCTTGGCAGCCGCGTCATCCATTAAACATACCTCCCTAGATTCCCAACAGCAGCCTGTACCGGAGAGCGGCGAGGAATCCCCTTTAGCAGAGAGAGGAGCTGCATTCTCTGGAGCTGTTCATGCCGGGTAAAGTTTACTTGGAGAAAGACAGAGGAGAGAGGGTAAAGACTCGACTGCATTCCCGTGGATAAACTTATTGCGAAGTCCCCTTTCGCTGCTAACAGACATGGGCACCTTGCGCGACCTCCAGTACGCACTCCAGGAGAAGATCGAGGAGCTGCGCCAGCGGGACGCGCTCATCGACGAGCTGGAACTGGAGCTCGACCAAAAAGATGAGCTTATACAGAGACTACAGAACGAGCTGGACAAATACCGCTCCGTTATCAAACCGGCAACCCAACAGGTCCACAAACAGACTGAGCTGCACGAGCATCAGAGGACGAAGAGGCAGGCAATTTCGGCCGAACCCACTGCCTTCGACATCCAGGATCTTAGCCATGTCACTCTGCCTTTCTACCCCAAAAGCCCACAGTAGGTGTACCAATGATAATCGCACAGTCTGTTATTGCAATAGCTTGTGATGCTCTTCCGTTCAACATGGGTTCATCCATCTTTATTCACCTTTCTAATCTTGTGCATGATGTTGTGTGTGGCGCAGCAGGTAGAGCACCTGTAGCACGATGACTACCTACAGCTCATTACACGATGACACACACACACACACACACACACACACACACAGTCTCCCCCTGAAAATGGGATATAGTGAAATAGTACTAGTAATACAGTAAATTGTGAATCAGGTTAACATGTCATGCAGTGACAGGGGATCACAGTCAGATAGTTGCTGTTAGTGGTACTGGTGTTGGCAACTTGTACCAATGTCTGTTTTATCCAAAGTGTCATAAGAGGTAGTCTTAGCAGGCCCTCCATGACATGTTTACATAGTGATTAGTCTATAGTTAATCTCTCTCTCCCCCCACACACACTCCCCCTCCTGTCTTCTCCACTTCTCCCTCTTTTCTTCCCAAACAATGACCTCTCTCTTGTTAAACATAGTATGCAATGTGAGGTCATGTTTTAAATTGACACTGGCACTAAAATTGCTCTATACTGTGTTTGAACGTTGAGGTTTTATTATGAATCAATACACTGGTGATGAGGAAAAATATCTACTCTTGGTTTTATTCTGTGAGCACACAGGTAAGTATACATACTGAAGCTCTAATGCATTTTCACCACTAAATCAAGCGTTGACATGCTGAGTTGGAAAGCCAAGTCAAATGGCTTAATATAAGTAGTATAGAAGTATGCAAAATGGTGTTAATTGGCACCATATTCACTTCACTAATTCCATTACACCCTTTAATTAAATGCTTCTGTTGTTTTGTTTGTGTTGTAAAACTCATGGCAAAGATGAAAAAACCCTGCAGACTTTGCAGACAGACCAGCTGTCAGATATGAAACAAAGCTTCAAGGGTTTCATCAAAGAAGATTTAACATTGATGGAGGTTCTTTATTTGAGCAGGGAAAAAAAGCCATTAGTCTTTGTTATACCTGTCAGCGCTGTGTTGCAACAACACATATAGTAGCATCCCTGTTGCTTTTTTACTGAAGTAAATTAATATGTAACTCTGGCCAGCTTGATGATCTCTATTCTGGCTAGGAACGTCAGATGAGGACATGTAGTCACCCGGCTAGAATGACCATTGCCATAATCACCCCCATCACCGGCCTTTTATATGCCTATTTCCATTAAGAGATTTTTCTAAGAGGCTTTTAGCGGGACCTTGCAAGGGAGCTTCTCATTATCAGTGTCCTGCAAAAACTCTGCATCTCCAAAATGTCAACTTTTCTGGAATTGGATAAAACTAAACTATTACTGCATTTTGACATTTTCCAATATATTGTAGATGGTTTGGCGTAGTGGCTTAGTTATATAACAGTTTCTATTATGGGAGACAGTGAAAAGGGGGGGATTGGAGATTTGACATGACATTAGATGTTCATAAAAATGTCATTTATTGAATAATGTAGGTTCTGCACAATCCTCACAGGACTACTTCAAAACAAAAATAATAATAGAACCGAAAATTTAGGACTGAGATCTTACCACAAGCTTACCACCAACTCTTATTGGTTCAAAGACTTGACTCTATCAACTATACTCTACTTCTGCCTACCCCAATTTTATTTCTCTTTCTCTGTCTGAGAGAGAATTATATTTTGTTCAGCAATATCTGTCTCATAATAGCCCTCCACATTAAAAACACAAAAAACAAATTGGATTGAAAAGCAGTCATTGAATTGAAAGCAAGACCCTTTCAAAATACTTGGGTGAGTGTGTTTGGGTGCTACAGCTTTTTATTGATTAGACCAGTGTGAATCAGCATGTGGACGTTTTTTTTCCTCTCTAGACATGATAGATTCGTAGCATATGTTTTCTGCCTTTGCTCAGTTAGAATAGAAAACATTTTTTTGTTAGATAATACACAATACCCTCATGGTGTGAAGCCTATTCTATTGAATTTCCTTTTCATTTTGGTTATTGAAATGCAGAGATGGTGTCGTTTTGGATAAGCATTTATATTTTTCTTTCTTCTCACCCTCTGTATCTTTTTTATAAGGCCCATGGAATGTTCCTGTCACACACACTCTCTATCTCTCTCCTCTCTCCCTCTTGTTTCTCGTAGCCGCTCCCACTTTTCTGCCACCCCTCTTCTTTTTTCCTTCTTAAAGAGCATATTTTCTCCTTTTAAGGAAGGCTGAACTTGCTCAGCCCCAAACTTCACTAGTGGAACGAGGCAAATATATCTTCTCTCACAAAGCAGAGGAAGGCTGATGTTTTTATAAGGGTCTGGTTGGCGGCAACGGACAAGACATTGCAGAACATTGCCATCAGAGGCTCCACTCAGGGGGGTCCCGACCATGGTAGAAAAGGCCAGAGATCCTGACCCGCTTCCTGGGTGTAAATCTGACAGAAGTAGGGTCAACTGGGGGAAAATATGGGGAACACTTCAAACCTTTTTTCTATTCCCAGCAGTCTCACAGCAGCAGGGGCAAAAATCTCTTACAGGGCTCTTCTGGGTCATCCTGGTAGCTCAGTTGGGTAAAGCAAACTGCAACGTCCTACATTCAAAACCCTTCAAATCCTGGGATGTTTGTCACATGTCATCCCCCTCTCTGTCCCATCTTTCTTGTATCTCTCTTCACTGCGAACTGTCTAATGAAGCAGAAATGCCCTAACAATAATTTTTAAAAGGGCACTTACCAGAGATGCTAGAGGGGTGTGTGGGCATGATACTCATCCAGGAAGAAATTTCTGGTGGCATGTCCTTAGCCTTTAATATCAGTAAGAGTAAATGCACAACTCTTTGTGAACCTAAGAATTTCAGCTAAAACTACTGAAAATGGAGTGAAGTGAACACATTTTGACAATTACTTTATTAATAGTTTGGCATGCTATTTCAAAATATGGCTGATATTCAGACCAAAAGTAATCATACAGTAAATGGTGTGAAAATTGGATGAGTGAAATAGATTTAGACCTAGGTTGAAAACTGTGTCTACAGGACAGCCCAAATAGTTTCTTTCACAATTTTGACATTTGATAAGAGAAAGAGGCATGTGTCTTATGATTTTATGGAGAGTCTGAACACATTCATATGGGCTTAAATGACCAGTTTAAGAGACAGGTAAGTTATGTGCTACACTCTGCGTCAACATCACTTCATGCACACATTCCAAAAGCGCTGTGCTCCTTTTAAACGCAGACATATAGTGCTCAATACATACACTCTAATGTAGATTGCTATGCTTTGACAGGACACTCTAGAAATGGTGGAAATACTATGTCATAAATGTCCTTCCCTTGTAGCTTACAGCTCCTCAGGTGATCAGTGTTAGCAATGCCCCTTTAAAAATTCTCTCTGTGTTTTGATCTGAAAATGGCAGCTAGGACAAAAGAAGTAGGCATAAAAACATCCCATTTGAAGATGACGGGATTCCTTCTTGGATTAACCCTGATGGATGTTATTAGCTCATTCATCGAGGTGGCTCTCTGCCAAAACCAGCACACATATCACTCAACTGATCATATCAATCTCTGGTGACATGCTTCTCTGAATGACGTTTCCAAGCAGAATGATATTTACTTACCATGCAGGATCTAGTCTGCCTCATTCTCCCCCTGTCTTGTCACCGTTTTGAGGAGAGAGATAGTGCTTGCCTTGAATGTTTATCGATTCTGGCCTATCTGCACCTGTCATTAACAGATGCCACTGTCTGTCCATCACCATAGAAGCATTTACTAAATAGCTGTCACTTTGTCACTCACATCTGATTGATTATGGAATATCAACTCCCAGCTCTGCCCCTACCAAGTCCTCCAACCCACATTATGAGCACTTATTGCTGGTTTGGGATATTGTCCCCTTTTATAATCTAACCCTTTGGATTACCTGTCTGTCAGTCTTGAAAGCTTCATGAAAACAGGGGGGTAACTGTGAGAATGACTCTGTGTCCTCTCGTCTCATAAACCGAGCTGTACCTTAATAACTTTACAATTGATCACATTTTTTCCTTCATTGCATATTCATTACAGAAAATGCTCACCTGTGGAATATCATTCCGACTTTGCAGTCGGAAGGTTAATTTGTCTTTGCACAGTGTGCTGCTGAATGGAAACAATCCACTTCCATTAGGCATGGATTTGACTGTTTATTCATTTGTTCTAGCATTTGAAGGAAATGAAAAGAAAAGGTTTCACCTTGATGTCTGAATTTTTGTGGAAGGCTGCTGTTTAGTTGGAGTGAGACTTTAAATAAGTTTTAAAAATAACAATGGACTGCTGCTGAACTGGTGAACAATTTTAACTGGATTTAAGAGGATATTTTGATCTCAGCCAAAGTCCCCTTTATCATTTATCATTCTTTTTAATAAAGGAACTCACTTGAATTGTGACGGTGCAGGTCATTTTTTGCAATGATCAAAAGTTTTTCCACCTCTTCTCCAGGTCCAAGGACTTGATCAAGGAGGCCATCTTAGACAATGACTTCATGAAGAACCTGGAGCTGTCCCAGATCCAGGAGATCGTGGACTGCATGTACCCCGTGGAGTATGGCAAGGACAGCTGCATCATTAAGGAGGGGGATGTCGGCTCACTGGTCTACGTCATGGAAGGTAAAACCTTACTTGTACCTTAGCATAGTGTCTGTCCTCTGACAACACAGTTCCCCTGAAAGATCAATCATATTTATTCATTTAGTTTATTGAAACAAAAATCATAGGTAGAAAATTAAGATGAAAGATTTGAAGCCTTACATTTAAAAAAAAACATATAAGTACTATATCTGATACCTAAGAACTACAGGGAAATATTTAGAAAACATCAAGAGTACCATCATGATGTTGATGGTCAATTGGTTTCTGCAGGGCAATGGACCTAATTATCTTCTGTTCTTGTGATTCTCATTGATCATTGATTCCCACTTATTTATTGTGCATGGAATCTTTATGTCTCTTTTATGTTTCATTGTTTTTAGTAGTATTATTTCAGAGTCTCTGAAAATGTGCCTGTTTTCATTTTCATTTTTTGAAATGAGTGTTGGAGATACTGAGTTTGAGAGTATTGGTGACAGGGAGGGAGTCTGTCTAGGTTGCCTCTGGCAGGATTTGTGAAAGGACCTTTTGTTAAATGTTTTGTCCTAGTCAAATAAAACTTTCAGAGAGCGCTTGTCCCAGGCAATAGATTTGACCTCAAGGATTCTTAAATAGGCCTGCTCATGGACATAAAGTAGGGAAATTACTTTAGGTAACACCTTGCATAATATGATCATTATTAAGTGAATCAGTATTGCTTCCCTTAACTGCTACCAGACTGTAACTCCAAGTGCTACTGTTGATTTGCTCAATGGCCAACAGTAGGAGATATAATGGACAGCTTGAGAGAAAAGAGCAACCAACCTCATCTATGTGCAGGAGATGTGTATTGCAGGGTGTTACAGAAAAGAGCATGCACTGTCAGTGTAACTCTAGTGGAAAGAAAGAAATAAAAACAGAAGCAGCGAGCCTGCATCTTGAGGGATGGCAGATAAACAGTGGCATTTAAAGGTTAATATTTTGGTTGGTAGATTGCACGTATTGATTGCCCCTATTGTTTTTCATATAGGCCACTGATTTTGATTATTGGGTTTGCAAGACATTTCTTGGATGCCCTACTGGATCAAACATTGTTAGAGCAGATCAGTGGGAAAGTATGGCTGAAATAACAATCTTCTTGAAGCAATACATTTATAATTATGTATAAATTTGCTTGTGCTTGGCTCTCCACAAGCCCAAACAGGTAAGATTTGCCATCGCTGAGAATACTGCAGGGACAGCCTGTCAGTGTCTCCATTCAAATGCCAGGAGTGTTTTGGCAGCAATCTGCCTTCCCTGGGTCTTTGGTGAGCCATTGGTTCTGAAATGCTGAAACTGTTTGTGGCGGGATTAAGAACTGACATTTTAAAGGTAATTATATTTGGGAAGTATTGATTAGTACACCAGCAGAGGCTAGAATGGTCTTTGTGTTGGTTGTTTTTGTGTTGGTGATTGAAATAAATTTGAAGAGAAGAGAAATAGATAAACTATTACATTTATTTTTTTGAAAAACAATTAAGGCACTTTTAAATTATGTGAAAAATTACAAATCAAGTCAAATGTAATTATAAAGCACTTTTCACAAACTGCATATCACAGAGTGCTTCACAGAGAACAAATGACAAAAATGCAGCTAAAACAGCTGGAGAGTAATGTGGTGCTGTAATCAATTCTGAATGAAACAAAAGATAGAACAGTTTTTAGATAAAGAAGAGGAAATGCCTGAAACAATGTGATTGTCAAAAGCAAATCTTGATCAGAGATAATTGTTTAATTGTTTGGGGTAACTGTACAACCACTGAAATTAGAAATGGTCTAATAAGTGACTTCTTTGCTGCTTAGGGCCTAAATTGAGCAATTCAGTTTTGTTTGCATGTCTAAGATACAAGTTTCACCGGGTTTGATTGCCATGTAAAATTGTGCGTCATCTCCATAAAAGTCAAAGAGAACATTGTATTTACACGTAACACTGCTGCATCAAAAACTGCCCTTAAATCATGAAGAGCAAGAACTAGTTAGCTAGTTAGTGGCTAACAGTAAGTCAGTTATTACTTTGATTGGCCTCAGTGTTGTGCAGTGGTCTGAAGCCAAACTGGAGATGTCATAGATATTATTTGAATTGATAGTGAGAAAAAGTTTCTGAACTCCAGGGCTACACGAACAAACACAATTAGTTCATGTGTTTTTGAAGAAAATGGAAGATATGGTCTGTAATGATATGGTTTGCAATTTGTTATCGTTAGGGTTGGGCTTATCTAATAGTGCTTTTATAAATGTTACATTGAATGAGGCAGGAACAATGCCAGAGTGAAGAGAACCTTTTAGAACATTAAGTAGTGATGGACTAAAGGACTAAAGAAAAAAAAATACAGGGAGTAGTACTTCTAGATGTTTTGGCCACAACAAGAGACTGTAATGAATAAAGCTGTCCTTGCGCTGGTCGATTGACTCTGACCACTTGTGAGTCTTTCATGTGAAATCTAAGGAGCTATTTTAAAAAAAATATTATTCTTTCATTTTTTAGAGGTGCAACAATGTTTAGGGTGATCTGGAGTGTAGAGATAATCTCTTAAACTGTTGACTGATTTATTTTCAGCAGGATTCCTTAGGCAATAGAGAAAGCCAAAGAGAGTGTCTAGTAATTTTAAGCAGTGTCAGAATTAATTGGCCAACTGACAGCAGTTTTCACAACAGAGCTGACAAAGCGTGATGCATCATGAAAATGATCAGATAGACCAGGCTGGTTGGTTAGAGATGGTCAAGTTTTTAATATCAACACCACTTGAGAGGACTAAATTTAGGGTGTGACGTAATTGGATTCAGGAATGTGTTGTGTGAAACCTACAGTCCCTTCAACATCTCCACTAAATTTCTAAATGAGGTCCTTCATACAGTTGCCCTGCGCCTTCTTCTAATCACAAACAGCTCCCTGACCACCTGTACTGTCCCCTGATGGTTCAACCTCTACTGAAAAAAAAAACAATTTAGATCCCCTTGCCCTGAACAATTACAAGCAAATTTCCAAACTGCCTTTTTTATCCAAAGTTCCTCGGCCCTATTCTGTTCTACATATATGTACGTGCTTCCTCTGGCCAACATCATATGCAGAAAATAACACAACCTCTTGTACCACTGCTATTCAGACTTCACACAGCTATACCTCTTAAAACAAATGACTACAGTAGCTTAACCTGACTCAAAGCTTGCCTATTCTATAGTAATAGTGCTAGATGTCACAACATTTCTTCCAACTAAACGACAATGAAGTTCGTTCTCTTTGGCCCACCAAACTTTATTAGCATTTGTAAGGATAATCTTGGGGACCTATTCGCCAATGTTAAACTGGCTGCAAAAACCTGGGTGTGATGTTTGATTCTGAGTCAAGGGGGTTGTTCATTCCAGTTTTCTGTAGCTTACAACATGAGGTCCTTTCTATCATTTGCAGACCTTGAAAAAGTTATCCTTGCTTTTATCTCATCTCGTCTAGACTACCGTAACTCCCTCGACTCTGGCCTAAATCAGAGGTTGCTCTCCCATTTGCAGCTAGTACAAAAATGCATCTGCAAGGCTTCCAACACTCCCACAAAAAAAACAAGACCATTTTACTCCTACACTGGCTACTGGCTAGTTTTAGAATTGAGTTTAAGACGTGGTCTAGCCCCCATCTTTTAATTCCTTGCTAGCTGACACAGCCTGAGGTGCCAGAGAAACTAAGGCTTGCCAAACCAGTATCATCTTTTAAATCACTCCTCATAACCTACTTTTATGAACAGGCTTTTATATAATGTCCCATTTTATTCCTTGTTTTATATTTTGTTATTTTCTGAACTATGTCTATCCTAGAGGGATCTCCCCCTCTCTTTCTCCTATCCTTGTGTATTATTACTTTTTGTGTGTTGATTTTATGCTATTTCTGTTATCCTTTGTCCTCTCTGTAAAGAACTGTATTGACTATCTAAAGCATTTTATAACTTTGTTACAAAAAGTGCTACATACACAAAGTTTATTATTATATAATATGTATATTTGAATACCAAAGTATGTGGAGGTACTGCCAGGTTTTTAAATGAGGAGGTAAATGGAGAGATATCATAGCCAGTTTTGGGCTGGTTATATGTTTGAATCATATATCAGTGCTTGGTGCTTCGACTCTCATAAGACATGGTGGTGTGGAAATCCAGCAGGTGATGCCTCATTTGGTAGCATGCATTCATCAGGTTTCAACCAGGTTTCACTCAGGGAATCTAATTTGTGTTGCTAATCAGTTCATTAATGAAACAGGCTGTTTAAAAGGCCATTTTTTATGTTTCATGTCTCCTGTAGATTTCAATCAGTTCCTTTGACTGAGGCTGTGAGAAAATGATTCTGCCAGAGTTGACTTGTCACGCTAGGTCGCTCACTGCATCATTGCCATTCTTAGTGATCTTGGTTTGTCTTAGGCTGACATCATCAATCCCAATATGAATAAATGTGTCAATGTGTTTATTAATGTCATGTATAAGTACAGTTAAATTTGAAATCACTGGCACTGGCCATATATTATATGTGTGTGTGCATGTGTTTTACTAGAATGTCACACTGACATGATGAAGAGGTTCTTCTTGAGCTCAACACCACAATGTGAAGATACTGCAAGAAAAATAATTGTTTAGGGGCTTTGTGATTTGATTTCTGACAGTGATGATAAGGAGTAAAGAATAATTAAATAACTATAACTATGAGAAATGCAGTTTGAATGCAACAGTCTTCATATGCTACTAATATAAAATGGTGGGGAAATGATTTACCTTTCTCAGATCCATAGGGTTTTGCTTAACATATTTATATTCAACGGACATAATCACCTCTCTCTCCCTCTCTCCCTCTCTATTCCCCTGCCATTTTCAGTCTAACTGTTCCTGACCTTGATACGTTTTGCATTAACAGCAAATGTGATATCTATATCTATATCTATATTGATATAGATATAGATATCTATAGCTTTAGCTATAGATATATATATATATGACTTTAACATTTGATAATATGTTTTTCTATCAAAACACAGGAAAACACTCAAGATAGGTTTATCATTTCCCTCGCAAATGAAGTGTTCACTGTTGAGGTAATGTCATTTCTTATTGAGACTTGGCAGGCTCATCATTATCTTGCTACAGGGTTGGCTGCATTTGCCTTGTGACAGCGACTTTTTGGACACAATCAAAGTAACAGGCAGCAATACAAAAGGCTCTCAATTAAAAAGTATTGACATGCAATTTCAACTACATGGAGTGTTTTGGAATATGAGAGCATATGCATTTCTTATTTCTCATATAGGCCACTAATTTTGGATGGATATTTTAAAAAAAATGTCAAGAGCCTCTCCATCTCCAAATGAAATCATTTTGGTCTTTGCAGTTTTGGACGTCATGCACCTGATAAATGTAGATGAGACAAAACAGGAACTGCAGAATTCCCTCTGTTAGTGGTTTATTGTTATCATGAGCCTGTGTGCTTGGCACTATTGAATTTGTTGTATTTTAGTCTCATTCACTGGGCTACAGCTGACATTGGTCCTCTTTAAAACACTGATTGCAAGGGAGACAAAAGCCCATGTTTCCATGGAGATGAGGTGGGTTTTTGATTGGCTGTGTCGTCTGTGAACATCCGTACAGGTGGCTAATGATGATAATAACTAGTATAATTATATCCAATTATTATCAAGTATTTCCTCAACAATACAACTCCCATTATTTCCTTCAAATTCAACAATCAACTCAGTCTGATCTAAACTGTGTATGCCCTATGTATGTATCTATGTATGTCCCCCTAAGTACTAATGATATGTTTTTGCTCTGCTTTGTGCTCTGATTTTACCTGTGCTCTAGAGACATGTTGTAGTGGAAGACAGTGTGATGACAGTGTTACCAGTAATCTTATTAAACGTGCAATATAACTTAATCCTCACCCTTTGGGAATGGAGCTTTAGTGAGATGATTGGATGACTTCAATACATTCAAATACTTGGCCCAGGCTTCCATATTCACAACACATGCATGCTATGATCTGCATAGTCTAACTTGCAGCAAAAATGCTTTTAGTTGCACATATCAGTTAGCAAATTCCAATGATTACTAACAATGAATGGAAACATAGATTGCATCACTGTGTATGTCGTTTGTCATGTCTGTTTTCTAAACCAAAATGGGCTCATGTTGGAAGTTTAAACACACAAGCTTCTTCCATAGGTGTTATACTGAGAAAACTGTGTGGGAGACAAGTGTGTTTAAATGCAGAAGGCTTAGCCAGGAGAATGCTGGCATAGGTGATATTGTTTAGGTCTTTTTTCTGTAAAGGAGAGTGCATGCTCAGCCCTTATTAGTTTTACTGAAAGTACTGGAAAGGTAGACTGGAAAGTGAGGAGCGTGAGGGGAGAGAAATGTGATTTTGCATGAGCATGAGTCAGTTGTAAACCCAAGCGCTCAAGATACTTTGACAGTTTTCTTGACAAGCTACCCCATTCAATGCAACCATTGATGCACGGTAGACTGTTTTATTCAGGCCAAGGTATTCAGGGGATTTGAGAATATACCCAGGATTTGACATTCTCCTGACACAAATTGGACAGAGTCCCAATTATTTTATTTACCCTGATGTTAGGTAAGGCACATATTCTGATACATTTCTCCAAGAAGACTTGAATTGTTAAAGTATAGGGTTTAAGTGATATTTAGATGCTTAGATGTTTGAATATAACCAAAACAAACAACATACTATTCTGAGGTTTATGCTGAACCAATTCAGTCAGTTTGTCATTCCCCTTCACACAGAGCAATATTTAAAAAACAGTGTTTACCCACTGTGGCTTGATTCTTTAAATATATGGGGAGGATTTGATGGTTTTTGACCCTTTACCATTATAGTCAACATTGTCACCGATGACTGTGCACACTCAGACATCAAGCACTAATCTCTTTGTGTGTATCTATAATCTGATATAAAAGCTATTAGAAAAATGAGAAGCAAAGGTTTACGTTTGTGTACATTTAATATCATGGCGTATTTTATCATACGATAATCCCTTTCAGCTTCTACTGGCACCATATCACCTTGTACTGTACCTTGCAGGCTGAGTCATTAAGCCTTATACTGAAATAGACCTTGTGAGAGTTGGTTTGGTTTTAGAATGAGCAGGGAATAGTGTTCTTCCTAATGAGAAATGTCTCAGTCTGCCAACTGCCAACCAAATAACCAACCAACCGACTAACTAGCCAAAATGAACTGACCAAATTAACAACCAATCCAATAGCCAACCATATTGACGTGATGACGAATGACCAATAAACCAATAAACCATTCAGGGTTGAGTTTCCAGGACACTCTTGAGATCAGTCAACCTAGTAATCGGGGAGAACAGTGACACGAGTGCACGCCTCTCTCTGAGATTCTGACAGCTGTTACGGTTTGAAGGGCTCATCTTCTCCCAGTGCTACTGGTCTTCAGAGACATGCTCATTGTGCTCACCAACCAACGAGGCAGGGTGTAGAAGATGGGCTCCTTTCTCATCTTGAGCAAAGTAGAGATGCAATCAGTCAGAGCACCTGAGTGTGACTCAATGTCATAAGTGTTAAGGGACAGGATATATGAGGCAACTTAAAAGGACCCTCTACTACTAATACTACTACGACTACTATTGCTACTATGACTACTACTGCTATTACTACTACTACTACTACTACTACTACTACTACTATTACTAATAATAATAATAATAATAATAATATTAAGGTTATAAGTCTTGCTTTTATTTTAATATAGAGATTCAAGGCCATGCTTTCAATTTAAGAAAACACTTCCTTTCAAGCTGTGAGATCAGAGATCGTCCTTCCACTAAACTAGTGATGGATCATTAGGATTATTTATGTATTTACATATTATTAAGGTGATCTGGAAATAGCAAATATATGGGTTACAGGAATGTCAGTGCACAAAACTGTTGCACTTCATTGTTGCCTGGCAACTTAACAAATGCAGATCTGAAATTGTTGCTGCTGCTGTCAAAGTAGCATCTTGGGAAGGCTAAGCATAGTAAAATATTGAGGCTCACAGATCTTAGTTTTATAGGGAGAATACCACGTATAGCCAACAGTTGACACAACATCTGTTGCATACCTTGACAGCACTGAACAGCAACAAAATATAGGTTAATAATGAAATTTAACCCACTGCTGAGGATGAGAATCACCCGCTCTGCTGAGAAGGCGTCTCAGGGAAACTCAATTTCAACTACCTGGGACTAAAATTGAATTGAAGATCCACTCTGTGTGTGTGTGTGTGTGTGTGTGTGTGTGGGTGTGGGTGTGTGCGTGCTTGCATGTTCAGTTATGTAAGCTGGCATGCAATACCATTATTACCACAATATTGAGTCACATATAGCTGGTCCTCTCCAAGGCCAAAGGCTCTCCATGATGTCCCTAATGAGGCCCATCTCAGTGGGTGTGTAATAAGGAGTCCTCTGAGGGCAAGGTGAGGGGCCTGTAATTGGAATGACATTTAAAGGCTCTCTCTGGCTCACACATTGTTGTCAAATGAAAGTGTTATAAGGCTTAACCAGCGAACCCAAAAGCAGACAAAGGCTGGAGGCAGGGAGTTTAGGCTTTACTGGCGGGTACAGAGAATAGGAAAATTACGGATAACTAACTTACTGTTACTAGACTGGGAAAAGCTAGACAGTAGTAGTGGCAGTAGGCGAAAACTACAAACTAGCAATGACCATAGTGAGGGCAGAGCTTAAACACACAGTTGTTGATGAGTAAATTGGAATTTACACTTGACACGCCTCAGTCACCTCAGTGACACGCCCACAAACCTGTGAGAAAGAGATTCCACCCCCTGAGCCCTCACCATGTCCACTCCGCCTCCGTTTGGAGGGTTTGCCACATTGAGGGCCACCCCAAAGCAGTTAGCGGGGAGCGGGCTATAAAACCCTCCAACAGCGAGTTTATATCGATGCCAACTTAAATACAAAACACACTTTTAATGCATGTGCTCATTTTTTTTGTGGATGTCATGCATTTGCAGGGTGGTTGAAAAAAACATCCAGATGAGAGCACAACATGAATATGTAGCACATAACCTGGTTGATTGGTGAGTAAGGCGTCTCTCTGTAGCCATGGTGACTGTTGTTTCCTGTTTCTGCTGAGTGGCACGGGCGTCCCACAGTTTATCCATCTTTTATACCCTTCCCCTTAATTAGGAGTGCCCTCCTGCAGCTGTGAGTGTGACTTCATATGGAGTGACATTCGGTATTGGAGTGGTAGTGAAGAGGGACCGGTTTGAGAAAGTGAGAGAGAGAGAGACGGGGAGAAAGGGATTAGGGAACAGAGGCAGAAGGGGATGAAGACAATGCAGCTGTGATAAGTGTGAAGTATGTAATGCATTTTTATAGGATGTCTCAAAATACCACAGAGACATGTTAATTTACTCACACTTTAGTAAGTGCGCGTGTGTGTGCACGTGTGTGTGAGTGCACTTTTGTGCTGTGCGTTCTCTTTGCTTGATGCAGTCTTCTGATGAAATGAAAACTAGATTGTTGTGAAAGCGAATGCAGAAAATATCTCTAATTTGATTTCTAAATGTATAGTTCAGAATGTGAAAGGGGATTTACCATAAGCAAAGAGTGTAGAGGATCCGTGCTACGTCAGAAATGACTTCTCACTCATGAGATGCTGTGAAAATAGAAAAGAAAGCATATGGGAGAGGAAGCAAAAGAAGGGGGTAGAGTCTTCGGTACACTCACTTCAGGAGCACTGTTGATCTTCTATAAGGGAGGTTCACACATTCACATGAATTTGCTAAGATACAGTAGATACAGTAGTCTAATGGAAGTAGTCTAGAGCTTCAACTAATATTACATTTATGTGCAACTACTGTGCATGCATGTGTTTAGACTAATAATCTCACCTACACCCAGCAGAGCACCATCTGTCCTCAGAACAAAGTAAAAATACGCTCACTCTGGCTTCGTCTCTTCTCATTTTTCTTCTCTCTCTCTCTCTCTCTCTCTCTCTTTCTCTCTCTCTCACACACACACACACACACACACAGACACACACACGTGCTGCAGGTTATCAAATCAAATCTTCTGTAATTAACAAGGTACCGGAGACCACCACCTTTCCCCCAATCACTTACTTCTGACTTTATCAGTTGACTCCAATGTCTTCTTGTCACCATCACTCTCCTGTTCATCACGCTCTCTTTCCTTCTTTCTTTTGCCTTTTGTTACTCTGTCCATCTCAGGTCTTTCGCTGTCTACTCTTCCCTGTTTATTGTCTGCCTTTCTTTGTTCTTCACTCTCTTTCTCCCCCTTTTCTCTTTCTCCCTGATTAGTATGAGATGGCTTGTGGTAAGAATTGCTCCCTGTTTCCAGTCCAAATGGGCAAACGAACATGAGAGAGAGAGAATTAACAAGTCATTTGTGAATGATCCCTGAGCCTTTAACTCTGTGAATAAACCTGGTTTGGGGAATTCTGGAAAGAAGGTGAAAGCAGTTTGTGTGTGTGTGTGTCTGTGTGTCTCTCTCTCTGTATGTGTGTGGAAAATAGAAGGAGGAGAGGAGGAAGGGAGGTAGAGACAGAAAGAGCGCACATGCATCATATTGGCCTGTATAATATGAAAATGTTGGAAGCTCCATTCTTTGTGTTCTGTACGTGTGTTAGCTACTGTGTGTGTGTGTGTGTGTGTGTGTGTGGTGTGTGGGTGTGTGTGGGTGTTATTGGCTATAGTTGGAGTAATGCTGAGAGTCTGCTGTGACTGGATAAGCTCTCTGTTTGCTGAGGTTCAGAGTGGAGCTACACGATAGGGCACAAGTAATCTGCTCTGCTACAGTGACTGACAAATCCCTCCCTTAACCCCAAAACGCGC
>CABFOQ010021845.1:0-36862 GCA_900660455.1 Gephyroberyx darwinii | reverse complement strand
GGATCTCCTGTTTGCACACCACAAGTTGTCGCGCCAGTCGGATCAACCAGGCGACCTACAAACACAAAACATTACATTATATCATTATTATTATTATTATTATATAATATTTCTGTTAGTACATATAATATATCAAAGTCAAAGGTCAAAGGTCAAATGGCCAGAGTTTAGATTTCAGATCTACAAAAATATGCCCATAACTGCCATTATATGATTTATTATCCACCTCTGTACCAACAGTCATTTTTTTGGGGAGAGGAGATAAACTGTGAAGTGTTGTTATTGATACAATCTAGGAAATAAATGTTATCCTACCTGAAGTTAGCAGCCATCCAAGCTGCAGTGGCAGTCCCCATATAGGACTGTCGGTAGCGTTTGTCCCCATTGAACTCATAAACGGGTCGGTAGCCGCTATGATCAGCCGGTAGAAGCTCATTCGGTGATGGTAGTGCCAGGGATCAGGAGTCAGGACGCCTTCCTGACTCGGCAGGTCAGTCAGTTGGCCGGCCGACTGCAGCCACAGGATTGGCAAACCATTCTCGGTAAGAACAGCAGAGCTGGTGAGAGACACCGCACAGACGAGGAGGAGGCACAGGGCCAGAGGACGCAGCATGGTCGGGAGGTTGGTGCAGAGGACGAGTCTTCGCTGGACTGAGGGTCACCGCATAACCGTCGGCCTTATGTACTCTGCCGTCACACACGGCGAGGCCGGCAGACCTGTGCACACACCCACACACAGGGTACAGGGGACCCTCAGTGACAGACAGATAAGAGAATGTGTGTGAACAAGGCAAAACACGTCAAAATACTCATACAGAAAATCACACACACACAACAAATGTCAGTTCAGTGTCAGCGAGATCACGTTCCTCGGGGACAAGATCTCCACAGAAGGGGTCCAACCAGGTAAAACTAAAAGCCATATACAACATGGAAAAGCTAAAGGACAGGAAAGGGGTGCAGCGGGCCCTTGGTATGCTGAACTATTTGGGGAAATTCATACCGAATTTAACAGAAAACTTAGTGAATTAGCAGAATTTAGTGAAAACTGCTCATCTAAAAAAGCTGTTGCATCAAGAGACAGAGTTCCAATGGGGACGTGAACATGAGACAGAATGGAAGGGGCTGCTACATGTTCTAGCAAGCGAACCCCTACTGAAGTTTTCCTGCCCCAAAAAGAGAACGAAGGTGTCTACAGATGCCTTGAAGCATGGTTTAGGGGCTGTCCTCCTGCAGGAAGATGAGGGAGCATGGCTACAGAGTGCAGATACGAAAGGAGTGCCTTGGTTTGGCTGTTTTTCAAAAATGTCATACCTAAATCTATTGACTTCCTAAAGTTATCCTTGAAACAGACCATGAGCCACTGCTTGGGATCGCAAAGAAAAACCTGTATGACATGTCGCCCCGGATACAACTCCTAATGATGAGACTGCAGCATCATGATTGTGAGCTCACATGTGTGCCAGTAACACAAATGTTCATAGCGGATACTCCAGGGCTGCACCGTGTGTCACACATATGAGTCAGAAGAGGATGTGGCTCTTCATGTGGATATGGTCTATGCAGCGTTGCCTGCCGGACAGGAACAACTAGCAGAGATAGCCATCGAAGACATTGAAGGACCCTGTTCTGAAGAAAGTGATGAGAAATCTCCAAGAGGGATGGAAGAAGGGGTCATGCAAACACTATTATCACATTCAGATGCTCTCTGTGGTGGACGGACTTCTGCTTACAGGATTGCGGTGCCCACATCTATGCGACGAGAAATCCTCACCAGGATACACGAAGGGCACCTGGGTGCAGAAAAGTCAAAAAGAAGAGCATCTCTACTGGCCAAACATGAACTCTGATATTGATCAGTGAGTGTACTACATGTCAGGAGTATCACTATAAGCAAACAGAGAAACCCTGATTACCACAGAGTTCCCATCACAGCCTTGGGAAAAGGTAGGAACTGATATATTTCACTATGAGGGCAAGTTAGTTATAGATTACTATTCCAATTATCCAGAAATATATCTCTTGTCACTCACTTAAAGTCAGTCTTTTCCAGGCGGGGCATCCCTCTAACCTGGTTTCTGATAATGGCCCTCCCTATGACAGTCATGAGTTTCAGGCATTTGCTTCAGAGTATGAGTTCAATCATGTAACCTCCAGTCCTCTTTATCCTCAGGCCAAAGGAAAAGCAGAGAAGGGGGTACAGATTGTGGAAAGATTATTAAAGAAAGCAGCACATAGCAACACTGACCCGTACCTGGCCTATTGCTGGGTGAGGTGTGGGCGGACCCAGCCAGAAGACTACAGCAGAAACAAAAGACGTGTCATGATCGCACGGCCAATGCTCTTGTGCCTCTACAGGTGACGGATGTAGTTTGCATTGAAGGGCCTAGGTCATGGGCTCAAAGGACACAATATTGACGATGTGACAGAGGTCCTGTGTGGTGCAGATGTAATGGACACATCTAAGGTGGTTCAGCGTACACCCGTTCAACCGCGCAGGTCAGAGCGTACCAGAAATCCTGGGGTTAAACTGGACCTGTAGTCGTGGATTGAAAAGACTGTAAACAGTTCATTGACTCTTGGGTGTGGGTAGTGTTCATAATGTACCTTACCAGACAGCCGATAGTGAGACTATTATATACACATTAATATAACTTTACAAGCACCTTTTGCTTTCACACCTTCAATCCATCACAGACCCCCTCCTAGACCCGCTGCAGTTCACCTACAGGGCCAACAGATCTGTAGACGATGCAGCCAACATGGCCCTCCACTTCATCCTCCAGCACCTGGACTCCCCTGGTAACTATGCCAGGATCCTATTCGTGGACTTCAGCTCTGCATTCAACACCATCATACCAGCCCTCCTCCATGTGCCTGACTCCATCTGCAGCTGGATCACTGACAGACAGGAGGCAGCACCTAAAGCTGGGAAAGCAAGTCTCAGACTCCTGGACCACCAGCACTGGCGCTCCACAGGGCTGTGTGCTTTCCCCCCTGCTCTTCTCCCTCTAGCCAGACTGCAGAGTATCATCCGGTCGGCAGAGAAGGTGATCGGCTGTGACCTGCCTGTGCGCCTCCAGGATTAGGAAGCGTGCAGGAAGGATCATGGCTGACCCTCCTCACCCTGGACACTCCCTGTTTGAACCTCTCCCCTCTGGCAGGAGGCTGCAGTCAAGACCAAAACCTCCCTGCACTTGAACAGCTTCTTCCCCATGGCAGTGGGGCTCACAACCAGACCCCTGAGGGTTTAGTAAATGATGGTTTCAGCCAAGCAATATGATTGGTCAAAGAGGAATCCGAAATGTGCTGTTAATTCTAGCTGTGCTTTACTGGGTGGTAACCGCTGTACATATTGCATCATCATACCCATAATAACTATTACTGCTACATTAACTCCCAAGACATCTCAGGATTTCTTGAGCAAGAAATTGTCAGATTTAAGATATTGAATATTGGCAGCAGGTTCAGTACAACAACATTGGTTTCGGCATAAGCACCCCCGCCTTTCTATTGATTGACCACTGCCTGTGCACTGATTGAAATCCTTGATAATGTATGTGCACAATATCAAGTATGTATTTGTCAGACAAGGAAAATATTGAACTATGAGATTAATTTAATCCCAACTGATCTAGTTTGGAAAAAGGGGAGGTTTAGTAAATGTTGATTTTGTTGACATGTTGAAATTGAGATAGCACTGGGTCTGGAGTTCAAATCTTTGGCTCTGAAACCTCTGGACTTAGGCAAACACCATCACCTGCTCAAGTTATACAACAAGGATTATATCCTCAGTTCAAACGAGGCCCCTGTGAGTTGATTCGCTTGTACCCCGGTTTGTTAGGTATATCTTTATTTGCATAGGTTGGTCCTATGGCCTGAGGCGACATAACTAAAGGATTGGAGTACAAGGAACAGGTGGACCTGGGACTGTCACATTGCATTAGCCATTTGATTGAACTGGCAGAGCTTATCTCAACCTCAAATAAAGAACATGCACAAATAAATATGTGTTTTCATTGTTTCGCTAAACAAAACTGGTTTATTTAACAAAAACAAAGATATTCCTGGGTGAAAAAATACAAACTCCTCAATGAGAAACTTGTGGCATCTCCTTTAGCAGCGATGACTTGGAGTGAACGTCTCCTAGAGCCACTGATCAGTCTCTTCATCTTCCTTGAGGGAGTTTCACCCACTCCTCCTTACAGAACTCGGCCAACTCAGTGAAGTTTGAGGTCTCATTAACAGCCGCTTCAGGTCCGGCCACAGCATCTCAGTTGGATTTAGGTCAGGACCAAAACACTAAACATCTTCCTGAGCCATTCCTCTGCAGATTTGTTTGAATGCATCATCGTCTTGTTTAACGGCCACTTTCGGCCCAGCTTTAGCTCTCGGACCGATGGCCTGACATTCAGATTTATAATTCTCATCCCATTAATGGGATGTTGAGTCGTCCAGGTCCAGAGGAAGAAAACAACAGGTAGATTGCATTGACACTGCATTGGGAATGAGATCACAAGTCATTGCTGGCCACTCCAGAACAGTCCAAAGTTTCCCGGCTGTGTTTTGGGTCATTACCCTGCTGGAGGGTCCATTGCCCTCGATCGACAACCAGGTTTCTGACACTGGGTAGCACATTTTGCTCCAAAGTGACTTTGTAATCTTCTAAAAATAAATAAGCAGAAGCAGAACAGATCTGCTTTATCACTTTAAAATAGATCACTGGTTCATTTATACCACGTGGGGGGCACCTGCAACCTGTCACTGTGGTCAAAGAGTTGAATTACACTGCAGATTTCCTCCAACAACATTTCAATTGTTCTAAAGGCTGCCAATAATCGTGCCCATGGCCGCTTTTCAATTCTGAAACCATAAAAGATTTATTTTTTCTTCTTATTGTTTGATCATGTTGTATTTCGATAGATGAATGTGTGAAGATATTGTACATTATCTGCTTCAAATGCAGGGGTGGCAATAATCTTGATCTGTATATGGATATGTTGATGGAAGGCTAGATTACAACCCCCATGCGTTACTATTACTACTACTACTACTACTACTACTACTACTACTACTACCACTACTACTACTACTACTACTACTAATAATAATTATCAGCAGTAGGATTATAATAATAACCCTCAAAATATTAAGATGAATTAAAGAAAACAAGCCAGATATTGATAAAAAACCGAAACTGACATTATCGGTGGGGTTATCAGTCCTGTACACAGAACCAGACTGGTCTTTTGTACTGATATCACTTCTGCCAACGATTTTGCTTTTACCGAGACATCATGTGACGAGGGAGTGACAGAAAAATCAGGAAACGCGGTCGCGAGTCACAAGGAAGGTAAAACCCCAACTTTCACCTTACATTTACACAATATTAACAACGATGATACATTAGGATCACGATCCCGTCACGTTGTTTGAGACTCGGGAAGGAAGAATTAGGAAAAAAAGGCGTTTTATCTCTAGTAAACGAGAGGGAAAGTTGTCAGATTGTGCTGCGACTTGGACTACAACTCTTAGCTGTGACTTCTGCACCTGCGGCACAGTTGAATTAACCTCACATACAAAACCACTGCGTCAGTTTAACGCCAAAAACAGTGCGGGTATGGTGACCTCTATGCTTTCTCGGTGTTGTCAAAGTAAGGCGAGCGTGATTTCCGCATTTCTCTCGCGCCGCAGCTACTGTGGTGAAGACCGACAGACAGAGGCAGAGACGGGGGGGGGGAAGCCTGTTCAGTTAAATGTCTAGTTTTGTTGACCTAAAAAATCAGCGACATTCAAGCCCAACACAGAGGCACAACATGGGTCATAGGCTGTAATTTCTCCACAGATGTTCGTTTGCGTTCTACGAGGCGTTCATGATCTGCACGAGACGGTTGTTATGAGCAGTCTCCGGTTATAACACAAACCTGTTACATATTATTGAAAGTTAATGCCTTATCGGTTCTCTATGTAAGACGGATTGCCTTTTAAATGGATTGACTTGACAGTGGACTGACTCCAGTCTCGCAGTGAAGAAATGTTAAATGGTCATTTAATAGTTAAGCCCTGGTTGGCCCCAGGCTGGCTGGCCTGCAGGCTTGCCAGCTATATGGCTGACTGATTGGCATCTGGTTGATTAACAGCGTTTCATGTTTTATCCGGAGCAGATTACAGTGAGTGAGCAAATATCAGTCTCTTAAAGGGGCATTACTCTCAGACATGGCTATTCTGGGGATCAAACCTGTGACCATTGTGATATGGGACAGCCACTGTAACCGCTAGGCCACTTAACAGAGAGAAAGAAGGAAGGAAGGAAAGAAAGAAATGAAGAAACACACTCTACAAGAGCCGACATTCCTGACTGACTCATGTTGTTTGTGTTGCTTTTACAGATCTCCACTATGGCCTACCAGGCTGGGGTTATAAAGGAGCCCAGTGCTCTGGCTCAGGACATCAGCTCCAATATCCACAAGCTGACACTGCTAAGTAATACACACACACACACACACACACACACACACACCAGCTCCAATATCCACAAAATCATAATCGAGATGTGCACAGTTTGGTCTTGCGAGACAGATTTCAGTTCAAGTAAGCGATCTCTTTCTCGCTCTGTCCCTCCCCAGCCGCTGAGCTGCAGAGGATAGTGACTCAGCTGGGAACGGAGCAGGACAGCGGCCAGCTACGACAGACGCTGTGAGTTATGGGGGTGGGTTGGGTTGTGGGGTAGTTTTATACACTACTATCGTGAATGGAAATTTACTTTATTGTCCCCGAGTCAAAGCAGAGCGTTGAAGCCAAAGTCCGTTTTCACTGTTTTCACCAGTCTAATTCTTTGCTGGGCCAGCAGGTGGCAGCTGACAAGTTGAAAAATCTTGAACGTAGTGCTTTCAGAACGGCCCTGCCAACATCAGGCAGACCTGTTAGTCCTGTTAGAAGACCTAAGAAGAGTTACAAATGAGAGACAATCTGTTCCCAACTGTTCAATCTGTTCAAGTGAAAACAGATTGGGACACCAGCGATATCCAATATTTGAGTTAGGGGGGTGGGTGGTATGGTCTGTACTTTTGAAGAAGAAAAAGTTGTCGTGTTTCAATCAAAACCACCAAAAAAAGAGCATTTCTTGTACAATGTATTTAACCCCCAAAAATTGTACATGTGTGTGTTATTGTGTGATTTCATTTTATCTGTGGATTTCCAGGCAACAGAAACAGCAGCTGGGCAACCAGCTGGCCAAGGAGACAGACCGGCAGATCAAGGCGTTCAGCGCACTGCCTGTTGGCACTGATCAGGTACCGCAACTCTTTACTGAACCACAAGTACCATAATATCACCCTAACCCAGCCTATTAGCCAGGGACCGATCCAAGTGATCCGTTCTCTGGTTGTTAACACTGATTAGGAACCACAGACCAGACCGTGACTGAACCAAACCCATGCCCTATCCCCTTTTACTCTGACTTTACAACCACACCTCTCAACATTTCTGTGTGTTTGTGTGTTTCAGCGGCAGAGAAAGCTCCAGAAGGAGCGTCTGTTGAATGACTTCTCCAGCGCCTTGAACAGCTTTCAGGCGACTCAGCGCCAGGCGGCCGACAGAGAAAGAGAGTTTGTAGCCAGAGTCAGAGCCAGCTCCAGGGTGTCGGTGAGTTGTCAATAACGTCATAAGATAAGGGACAGGGCCAGGGAGTGATTAGCCGAGGGTGTGACGAGATGTTAGCGAGCTGCCAATGGCGTGGCAATATACCAAAGTCTGTGAACAGCTGTCTTCAAGTCATCCCACAGATTTTCAATGGGATTCAAGGCTTTCAAGATTCAGGGTTATCCTCAAGAAAATGTGCCTGTATTTAGTTCCATTCATTCATTGCTTCCCTCTGGCCGCTCTGCCCATACAACCCAGATTTGTGACTGTTTTCCTTCTGACAAGATTGTAGTCAAGGACCTCTGTAGTTCACCTCCATGACCAAGGTCCTTTTGCTCTGTTTGGTCTGATGAAGACCTCTCGGAAGAGTCTGGGTAGTTCCTTCTTTCCATTTCCGAATGATGGAGCGCATTGCGCTGAACTCGCTACGCTTCAGAAGTTGTTTTAACCCTTCCCCGGATCTACACCACTCATAATTTCAGACTTTCTACTCTGACATGCACTGTCATCTGTGGAACCGTTATATAGACATCTTTGTGTCATTCTACATCATGTCTCTCAATATCCATTCTTGTGTCCTCCATGACACATTTGACATAATATCTAAAGGCAGAAGTCCGATTACAAAACAAAAAGACAACTGTGGAACAATGTTCTTCATCACCTAAGGGCATTCAGAGGAAATTGAATGCACCTTAACTCACTTCAAAGGGGTTGAATACCTACTGACTGAAAACATTTCAGATATTCATTTTTAATTCATTTGTAAAAAAAAAAAATCCAATTTGACATTATGGGTTATTGTGTGTATACTCCTCCTCCTCCTTTAAATGTTTTAAACCCCAGGCCAGGGTGGTGTATATGTAAGCTGTTTTAATCCATTTTGAATTCAGGCTGCAACAACACAAAACTTTAAAAAGGTCAGGGGGGTTAGGTACTTTCTGAATCAACTGTAAGTGAAGATACAGTATTTCCACCTTGTTCCACTAGAGAAATATTTCATGGTCCAACGGTCAGAGTAACTTGTTGGTCATGGTTGAAGTGTTTTGGGGTGTTCAGGGCCCCCCAACTGCTGCACAACTATCCCAACCCCTATAGAGAAGATGGTCTGATTATTATGAGGGAATAACATATTTTTGTTGTTTGTTTCTCATACTTTTCCTCAATGGCAGTTCAAATTTAAAATGAGCAGTTATACTCTATTAATAAGTGAAGTATTTTTCTCACTTGGCAGCCTGGATGAAATTACAGCGGAGTCAGTAACCGTGATAGGCACTTTTGCTGCGCAGTTGGGTATCGGATTACTGTGATTGCATGAAAACCCTGTAACATTTTTCGTATCTGGAAGTTGACGGAGAAAGGTTTGCCAGGTTTTTCTCTGTCGCAGTGTCTTTGTGGCTCTCTGGATGCTCATTCCCTCAGGAGAGGCTGCTTGTTTATCTCACCACACAGAGAAGCACCTGTATCTGCTGTGTTGATGTTGACGTGCACGACTTTCACTTCCTCCTGTGTTATTTTCTGATAGGCAAACCACGCACCGGTTTGTTGATGTTGAACTATTCTGCCGATACCAGATTAGTTCTTAGTTTAAATTGTATTTAATGGACTGTGGGTGTTGTAGGTATTGTAGCATCTTGTCCCTTTTGCATCACTGCTGTACCCATGATGACAGTAATGCCCTCTTTGGTATTGTTACTGTAATAACTACCTTTACTCTTAAATTTCTCTCTTCAACAGGCAGGCCGGCCTGAGGACAGCTATGGAAACGAATACTCTCTACAAAGGTAGCTCAGTTCAATGTACTCTATATCTAGGGTTTAAGAGAAAAAGTGCCATCTTGCTATACTTAAAACTATTTATATTGTACTTTTACAGTAATTCCCAGGTGCAGGCTGAGACTGAGGCCATCACTGAGGAAGACCTGAGGCTGATCCAGGAGAGAGAGTCCTCCATCAGGCAGCTGGAGGTACAAATAAGGATCAAACATCTAAATCAATATGATTCCCAATACGTAAACCATCAGCTTGGTGGTTTTCTGTTCACGCTGACATCACAGGTACTTCAGAGAGCTGTTATAAATGAACCATCGTCTTTGCTTTATGTTTTTCTATCCAGTCTGACATCGTAGACATCAATGACATCTTCAAGGACCTGGGGGTGATGGTCCACGAGCAGGGAGACATGATCGGTGAGGAGCACGGACACATCACTGCCACCTACACATGCATTACCTTTCCATTCCTCCATGTACCTGCTTATAATATAAACCTCTACCCAACTAACTAGCAGGAAGATGTGATGGATGAGCAATCCGAAAAAATATATTTCTGAAAATACATCCTCATGTTTCTTGTGAAACACCAGGGAATCCTATCTCTGCTTACTCATTCTGTCTATCTCCCCGTCTAATGAGCAGGCAGAGAGGACCGCCCACCTCCTGCACCTGTCACTACGGTAAAACCTGGTGTGTGTGTGTGTGTGTGTTTTCTGCAGACAGTATAGAAGCTAATGTGGAGAATGCTGACCTTAATGTCCAGAGCGCCACGCAGCAGCTGGCCCGCGCTGCAGGCTACCAGGTAACAAAACAGAAAAAACTGTACCAGGGGGAAAAGAGGCTGGACAGAAGGCCCCAGCACAGCCTCAGATCAGCTGATATGACGCTAGATTTAGTAGAAGTCTAGATTTATGATGAGGTGATCATGCCTTCACTATCAAAGCTCCTATAAACTTTGGAACAGCTTGCCTGAAGAAAGTCGTTCTTCCTCTTTTAAGACCAAAATAAAAACTCACTTTTACAGTCTAGCTTTTAACTAGTTTCTTGTTTTACAGTTTTATTTGTTTGCTTCTTTCTTTATGTACATTTTTTGTGTACATAAATACATTTTATGTATTTTATTGTATTTTATTATTTTATTTTTTTTCTACAGATGCTATATACATAAAGTGAAATATTATTATTATTATTATTATTATATATTATTATTATCCCTACCACCAAATTTGTGTCATAAAATAAGTGTTTTGTTCTTTGTGACCCAGGCGAGCTCCCGTAAGAAGATCTGCATCCTGATGATAGTGTTGGCTGTAGCTGCTGTTATTATAGGACTCATCATCTGGGCGTCTGTCAAATCATGAAGGCTTCCTCCTCTTCCACTCCTCCTCCTCCTCCTCTCCTGTTGACTCATCATCTGGGGAGCTGACAAAGGATGAAGCGCTCCCCTTCCTCTCCTCTGCTGCCTCCTCTTCTCGTTCCCCTCAGCCGGGGGAGATGTTAAGATATTTCTTTCTGTCTTTTGCAATATGTGGAATTGTTATTGTTGACTAACTTACTGTCCTCAGTGTTAGGACCGTAGTGTAGGGATGTACACTCCTTTACCCACTGTGAAACCAATCTAGCGCTGGTAGCTTTACTTGTAATCGATAACTTGATTGATCGGGGGGCTTGAAATCAGAGTCAGGCATCGTCTGATGTAACAGAGTTTGGGCCATTGCGTTGGCAGCCATGTTAGCTCCACCACCCTTCTCTGGAGTTGTTGTTAAGTAACTGGTGATTCTTCGCCTGCTGCGCTTCAAAATGTTGACAATCTGTCCGTAGTGACTTTATGGAGGTTTCATATTATATACACCACACATGTTCACAACACTAGCCCTGAAGATGCAGCAACTTGGCTAGGGTTAGTCAACTCAAACCAATCACTTCAGAAGGTTGTTTTGTTCTAGTTTCTTATTATTTTTTGTCAGCATGAATACCAAAACCCTCTCATGACAAAGTTTTTTTCAGCTGTTGAATAAAATACACTTCCTGAATTGATTGAATTGAAAATAAATGCAACCTGGCCACGGTGGCTGAATGTGTGAGGACAAGCCCCCTTTATTATCTATCAACCTATAGTCCCATGTAGTTTTAATGAATTAAAATGGATAGTGAATTTATATTATAACATTGTAATACTGAAATGATAAACCAAGAAGTGCCTATTTCAAATCTGTGGTGAGGACGTTACGTTACACCAGTGTGTCTGCGGGTCCTGAAAGAGTCTTAACAGTTGTAATATATGTTGTTCAGTCAGTCCAGTCATGCAAACCATGTTTTCATTTTCATGTTTTCCAAATGTGAAATTGGTCTTGTATTTCATTCTAATTGGTATTAAAAAGGTCTTAAAAAGTCTTAAATTTAGGTTGATGAAACTTTCCCACACTGTGTACACGCCTGTGTCTTTATCAGCCAATCATTCCAGCCCCTCCTTCGAAAGCTTTTCCTGTCTACTATCCTTCTTGTTAAATGGAACAAATCGCCTGCTGCATGTAGTCGTACCACAGATGATGTAGGTATATGATGTAGATGTACATAGTGCAGACCAGGGTCTAATAATATTACTATAATATATTATGTTTTATGGTTTTAACCTATTTGGGTGCAGGATAAGTTATGTGTGCCACATGGGGCAACACTGAGTGGACAGGAAAGTATTGGAGAGTCAATTTCTAATGCTTTCCTGTGATTGACAACTTACCTGACACTGAATTGTCCTGGTGTGGTGAATCCAATCCATCTGGTAGCCCCAGAATTGTTTGCCACTACTATTAGACCCAGGTGTGAAATTCTGATCATGTTTTTATTTTTTTTAAATTAAGGTTTTGTGCTGTGCATGTCCTGAGTAAATGAGTTGGACTAACTCAACCTGAATTGAAAAAAGTTTAAATTATCTGATTTTCAACTGCATTTTCTGTTCCAACACACACACCTTCTACGGTAAAGCTCAACTTTGTTAAAAAATAAAATAATTTAATTCTAAATAATCTGAGATGCTGCTTGTTTGAGTGTTGACTTTCTTAATAGTCACCTACTTACATAAACAGACGGGGAATGATGATTTTTATGCTCAAAATAAATCCTCTGAGGAGAACAGACAGACTGACAAGCTGCTGCGTTACTGAGAGTCAACGACAGACGTGACAGACGTACAAATGATTTATTGATTTATTGTGTGCAAGTGACTCCAGTGTGCTCCGATGCTTTCAACAAGCAATGTTTCTATGAAGTTCCCCAGAGATTTGGCGTCTCCCTATTGGAGGGTCTGAGGCAAGTGAGACTTCTCCTTGGTTAGACTGAGGTGTGATGGAGCAATCACTGCGTTTCAGGTAACATGGTTGGGTTCACTTTGAATTTCCTCTTAAATTTTTAACTTGAATTTCTTCTTGAACTTGTTCTTCAACTGGCTGTCAAAAATTGGATTCTGTGTGGTTTCTCCCTATTACAGTTAAAGTGTGTAATCTAGGTGGTTTTTGCCTTTTCAGACAGCCTTAAGAAGATGACATCAAAGAACTGACTGCAATTCTGTACCTGAATGATTAGGCCCTGTAGGATACATGAGTTATGAGAAGATCAGATCTGAAGCGAGGTCTTCTTGTTTGGCCAGCCATGAGAAGATGAGATCAGTCAGCAGGCAGAAGTTAACTTTCGTCTGAACAGCAAATGATGATCTCAGACATGAGGAGTGGAAGTAACAGACTGCTGTGACGCAGAGAGCAAAGGTTTCCTTGGCAGTAGGAGGATTTGGCCGCAATGTTCTGGATCCATCAGCAGGACAGGGAATATTACGGGCTGGTCACTGACGGTGGAAGTAGCAGGTTGCTGCAAAGCGCCGAGCAGGGTTTTCCTTCCAGACAGAAATATTGGAGCTGTGGAGGTTGAGGAAAGTTTGACTGGGTGATAGAAACGGAGAGGCTGTGAAGTTATCGCAGGGGAGGGTTTGGTGTGGGTGGATAGACACACCGGGAATTTGGTTCAGATGTTCAAGGGTTGCTGGGAAGGTCAAATGTAATTTTCCACTACAAATTTTCCATTATTTTTGAAAATAATGAAATGAAAAGTTTCAAAATATATATTAAAAAAATACTATAAAGAGCAGGAACACAAAAAGATGAACATCTAAGACCAAAGTTATATAAAAAAAAAATCTAGGGTGCCTTAGACTTTTGCACAGTACTGTATATAAGAACAAATGCTGAACTGCAATCCATATGAATTGGGCTGAGACTGAAGGTGGAAGCAACATGTTGATGAATTTCTCTTGCTTCATGTCTGGAGTACAGAGGTTATTATTGCGGTTGGTAGGACCTGAAGGCCACGATGCACAAGCAACACTTGGGGGCAATGGAGACGGGAAATATCGCCTTCAGTACGGAGGGGAATTACAAATATTGGCAGGCTGCTGCAAATCGGGGAGGAGTAGCCATACGTTTTAGTCACAGCCTCCACTGACAAAATGGACTGGCAGAACCTGGACCCAGTAGAGCGACTGGGTGCGGAAGTATCAGTCTGCTGTGATGCAGAGAGACAGGAGGGGCCATTGAGAGGACAGATACCTCATCAGGACAAACACTGAGCTCACTGAAGTTGGGTATTCTGGACACGTCATTAGAACAGGGACGGTTCAGATGGAGACCGAGGGTGGAAATAACAAGTCGCTATGAGTTTTCCTTTCCACATCAAGCTGCAATGAAGCAGTAAAAATTGAAGCAATGTAAAAAAAAAAAAAGCGATACTGTACTGTATTTGTTCTGCTGTTCTAGCAGAGACTGTTCCTGGCTCACACTGAAGGTCACATTTTGATCTACTTTTTCCCAGCAAGTTGTATCAAGTTGTATATGTATGTCTGGGTAAACAGGTAGAGAGAGTGGAGGAGACAAACTCTGCCATTTAAAAAAAACCAAATATATTTGCTGAAGTATAACAAAATCATGACATTTAAGTTGATGGTTGATTAAAGTCTAGTATTTTTTTTTTCTTTAAACAATTTTGAGTGTTGCGGCTAGCAATCTGTGTTTTTTTAAGGTAGCAGCTCTTCTCAGTGCTGATCCTTTCCCACTTTTACACAAGTTATCAGACCAGAGAGGCTCAGGCTGAGCTCTGTGCTGCTGCCGGATTGTGGGACGGACTGAGTTTCCTGCTTTGACAGGGCAGACAAGATGAACTGTGCATGACAGTGTCCCATACAGGCGGATACAAATCTTGTGCAAAATAATTTCAAGATCAAGTTGAAGACGAAATCCGAGTAATCTTTTTATAGTCACACAGTTACAGCCTCTCTCTTGGTGTCCAAGATGTCTAAACAAAGAGGAACCACGAGATTTGACTCCTATCAGTTGAGACAGCAATGAGGAGACAGGATAGGAGTTAACAATGATATTGTCTATGTAAGGACAGTCTTAGTTTAGTTTTGATATACTTCCCTTTAATCACTTCATCTTCCACTATTTCAAATGTCTAAAAGTCTGATTATTTGAACCAATCACATGCCGGGTCCAAACGAGGCTCAGGTGTGCCCCGGGTCGAGACCAATCAGCTGAGTCTTTTTTTAATTGGTAGGAATCAGCCGTCACTGCAATGATTTACTCACAAGGCATCTTTGAAAATGGTCATATAGTCTGTGATGTCAGTGTGGGGGTGCGGGGGCTTTAACATCCACTCATCCGGTCAAAGTAAAGAATAACTTCAGCCAGCAGAGGGCAGTGCTGGATCACTTTACCATAGATATACAGTGTAAGTCTATACCATATGTACCACCATGTCATGCTATTGTCCCACATCATTTTTCTCCATGGGTTCAGGTACATAGAGCTAAAATACCATCTAGTGAGTGTTGAATCTCTGATAATTTGACAGCCAGGGGAAGATCGGATCTGTGTTGATTCATTTAGATCACATCAGAGACTGTCTTTCAACCGGTCCAAGCTCCCATGTGTAGGAGGCATCAATGCAGGGATCGATGAGGTATCACATGATCATTATTACTGTTATCAGCAACAGTAGCAGTAGTATGACGTTATTTTATGTGAAATGATGAACAATTTTTTTCCCGTCCTCTTCTATCTTGTCCTCTTCCTTCACGTCCTCCCCTCCTCTCCTCTTCCCATCTCTCGTCTTCCTTCACCTCCTCCCCTACTCCCATCACTCCTTCTTTACGCTCCTCCCCTACTCCCATCGCTCCTCTTCTTTCCCCTCCTCCCTTACTCTCCTCTTTCCTCTTCCCTCATGTCCTGTCCTCTTCATCACAGCAGGTCTAGAACACTATATCTTTGGCTCCGGATGCTCTCACTATTTTTAGGCATCACTGAAACCAGGCTGGGGTCAACTCCCTTTCAGTGCAACCATATAAATAGAAACTGCAAATCATTTGTTAATAATAGAGCATTCATTCTCAGTTATTTACTTCATGGTGAAAGTGTTTGATTCAACCTGTATCTAGAAGTGTGACTGACACATGAAGGGTTGCAACTGATGAACCCTTTGTAGCGCAACTACGCTAGGTGCTAACTTGTCACGGCTGTATGGTGAAGAGTTTCCTCCCCGTTTGGGCAGCAGCCGTGAAAAGATCGAGTCACTGCTTCAAAGAGTAACAACAAGGAAAAGATTGAGTCACTGCTTCAAAGAGTAACAACAAGGAAAAGATTGAGTCACTGCTTCAAAGAGTAACAACAAGGAAAAGATTGAGTCACTGCTTCAAAGAGTAACAACAAGGAAAAGATTGAGTCACTGCTTCAAAGAGTAACAACAAGGAAAAGATCGAGTCAGTGCTTCAAAGAGTAAAAACAAGGAAAAGATTGAGTCAGTGCTTCAAAGAGTAAAAGCCAAGAAAGTTGTTGACTTGCAGTGCTTGACTCAACCATGCAATCTCAGTGTATCAGATCTTTGTAAATGCAGTTGTTGACTTCCTTAAAAAACCTACCTGTAAGTGAGCAGCTCCATCCTTGGTCCTTGGTGTGGCATGCTCAGCCTGGGTCCAGGCCTCCCAGGGCCCCAGAGGGCAGCATTCCTCCCAGCAGCCCAGGAATGTAAACTTTACTTTGGAGTCCAGCTACAGCCCTGCAGGAGGAATGCAGAGTGTTTGCTGTCAAAGTGTGTTCTCTGTGGTGTCCTCTCTGAAAAGGAATATTTAGAAAAAAAAGAAGACATAAATAAAGATGAGGTACAGCTGGCACTGGTGGGACATGCACACACAAGACAGCTGGCACTAGAACAGATAAATAGGCCAGCGGGTTAGGGGTTTCAGGTTTAGAGGCTTCTGTGTATTCTGGTAAATATTGATGTTTTTCTGAAGAGGAAGCAGCTCTCGGGTAAATGACAGGATGTTCTACACTGAGACGAACCACCGCGAACCGTCACCTGCCATTTCAGAGTTAGGAATTCAAGCCTGCACGCTGCAGAAAGCCTTGGCACACCTGTAAATAACTGTCCGTCTGCATTGGAAAACTATTAAATCATTGAGAAATTAAGTGAAGTAAGGCTAGATGCTGTGTTTTTTAACATGGGAAACAACTCGTCTTTAAAGCTTTGCATGTTGGTGGAACCAAGAGGCAACTGCTTGAAACTTGAACTTCAAAACCCAGAAATCATGTAATGTGATGTCAGTAAACTGCACCAACCTGACCGGTGTGATTGTTTTATACCAAGAGCGACAAGAGAGACAAAAGGTCTACCACTGGGGAGTCCAGCTCTCGTTGCTCTTTAGCTGACAGTTTGTATTTCACTCTTGAGTTTCGCTTGGTCACTTCCTGTTGGGGGGAGAAGATTTCCCACCAGTGTACATATGTGACACCAGAATTTGATCTGGGCAGATTGGGGTGAATCCACAGGGTTTCTATTAGGGGAAGCCCTATTTTGTGGTTCAGGCTGATAAGACTGTATTTGTACTGCCTGGCGCGGCTTTAAATATGATGTTCCAGATTGAGACGCACTTCAAGTTGGCCTGAGGCTGTTATCGCACGGCTATGCACTGCTATTAGCTCTAGTGCCTTGCTCCCATCTCCTAGCCCACAGTTTGTTATGCTGCAAAATGGGTCACAGGCCTGTGAGCCTGGGTAGAGAAACTTTCCTAGTCCTATTTTTTCCCCTATCTCAAAACGTCTATCCACTGTCTAACTCCTACAACGACACCTCTTTTTCCTTTCCAGTCTTCCTCACCTCCAGTTTAACAGTTTAGCCTTGTGATAGAAGAGGCTGACTTTGAAACCGGAGGGTTGCAGCTCAGCTGTGACGGGGACATTGGAGGGAGGGTCGTTTTCCATCTGTTCCCTCGGCGCGACTGCATTTCTCTTTAGCAAGTTCCTGAACTCGCAGCGGTTCAACCTGCAGACCTCTCTGATTCAGTGAACATGTAAACGAACAGTACATTGATTTATTCTGTTATTACAACGGGGGCGGTGGAGGGGGGGCTGCATTACATATCTTGTTTCAAATCATGGGACAGGGTGAAGGACAGGGTGTGCGTGTGTAGAGGAACGTAACTAGAAGGAAAAAATGCATTAAGACAAACTCTAGCGACCTTGTGTAACGAAACGGACGTCATGGCCTCCAGCCACCTCGCCGTTGGTGGGAACGAAGAATGAAGGATGGAGGTATAGGGGATAGGAGGAGCGAGGGAGGTGGCTGAGGAGTGGATACGCTTCTCCTAGGTGGCCATGTTGTTTCTCTGGAAGGATGTGGTCGCCGGTCAGACCACACACACATACACACAAACAGAGACGTACACACAAACACACACTGGGAAGGCCCGGCCAAACTTCCAGTTCTTGTTATTGTAATGTAGCGGTAGATATTAAACTCTGGGCTTTCACCATGGCGGGACCATAGGAATTAGGCTTGGGGTTTGTACATTGGTAGGTATTTGACTCTGGCTTTCTATAATGGTAGGTAGTAAATTGTGGGTTTTTATCATGGTGGGACTAGAGGAATTTGGCTCTGGGTTGTATTTGGATGTTCCTGTAGAAGTATATGTAGTTACACACAGAACCAGGACTAAGTGGGAAAAACAGCTTGTCGCCTCCTCAAACTTTCCCATCCAAGCTGCATATTTGTAGATCATCAGCGAACCAGATTTAAGATGGGCATCAAATCAAAGCATCAATTTATTTTCTATTTTTGTTGGCCTGTCAAAATGTTAGCTATTTCAACTGTTAGCAGACTGGAAAGAACTGATAACTTTGTAATGGCAAATGGTAACGAAAATAAGCAGAGACTAGAGAAATGCTAGTCGCTGCACTTTCCCTGATAGTGCGAATCAAACGAAATTGGAAATTGGAAATCATCGATACACACAACAGAGAGATTTTTTTCCCCCACAGAAAATATGTGGTTGTTTTTCCATCGCCGTTGCATCTGAGCCAAGCCTCAACTTTGTGTTTTTCCTCATACATCCTTCGCATTGCTGCTTTAAACGATTAATTCTTCAAACACATGAAATTATCCCACGCAATTTTTCTTTTTTTTCTTTCAGTTGTTGAGATGGGGGTTTTTTTCTGTCAGGATAAAGCAGTTATTTTGCCAGACAACCTCACGCCAGCAGGAATGCACACCCATTATTTACAGATCCTGGTCCTGAGTCCTGCGTGAATTACACCTGTTAATCTGCTGCATTGAAAAGGGGCTTTGACGTCAGAGGAGCACAAAGCTAACAGAATGAGAGGTGTGAGAGCGTATGTGTGTGTGTGTGTGTGTGTGTGCGAGGTCAAAGGTTAAGAGGGGTTGATGGGTGGGGCGGCGGTGTGGTGGCGGGGTGAAAGCCATTCAGCAAATACAGCTAGCTGTCACAAGCACGCCAGATGTATGAACAGCCACAGCCCAGAGAGAGAGAGAGGGAGAGGAAGAGGTGGAGAACGAGCGTGAGAGAGAGAGGGAGAGGAAGGAAGAGGGATAGATAGAGAGACAACGATTGGAAAGAGAGAGTGAAGGAGGGAGGCCCTCGGTTTTTCTCACAGTGTCGCGATACATTCGTCATGTTTTCACACCGGGGGGATTCTCAGACTCCTTGTTTCCATTTTTCACTCTGACATTTTCCATCAGTTGGCACAAGCTAGTCCAGGTTTGGGATTCACAGTAGTATCGTTTG
Source organism: Gephyroberyx darwinii (assembly GCA_900660455.1). NCBI lineage: Eukaryota > Metazoa > Chordata > Actinopteri > Trachichthyiformes > Trachichthyidae > Gephyroberyx > Gephyroberyx darwinii. The sequence goes on along the minus strand of CABFOQ010021845.1, from coordinate 17,330 downwards.
ATTGGCGTGTCTAAAGCTCCTGAAAAGGTCTTAAAATCTCTTAAATTATATTACCTACACTCTTGAATACTCTTCAATATAACATTTTAGCCTTGAATTGTGTTTTAGAGTCTTAACATGTTTGTGTTTTTTTAGTGCGCTGTTCTTCTGTTGAGAATTTGTTTTTTCAAATGTGAAATTGATCTTATATTTCGTTCTAACTGCCTTAAAAATTGTCTTAAAAAGTCTTAAACTTGAGCTGATGAAACTTGCAGACACCCTGTTGATAAGTCAAGAACATTTATAAAGCCCTTTATCACAAACAAGCCTCAAAGGACTTTACAGGCCTAACTTGGTCAGGCTGATAGACAATCAATGAGATCAGATCAGATCAGATCAGATCAGATCAGATCAGATCAGATAGTACCGCTTTGATTCTTCTACCTGAGTTTAGATCCTGTCCCTGTCCTGTTAGTTCAGCAGGCATCCACTCACCCAAACAGACAAGATACACACCGAGCTGAACGGGATCAAGACAGACCTCTGCTCATTCCCCGCCATGTTCCTCTCCTCCGACCCTCAAAGGCACAAATCCGCCACCACATCTGACGTTTATTTTAGATTCCAGTATAGATTTTTTCTTTTTTTACCTTAATTTATCCTGGGAATGTTTGCCAAGCACACATGCTCTCTTTCATCAACACCCTGCTACACACACACACACACACACACACACAGTTACACACATTCACGTCTGGCCAACAGTAGAAGACTGTGGTTATACTGGGCAGTTCCACCAGAGCAATTTGGGGGTTAAGAACCTTGCTCAAGGGCATTTCAATGGTATTGGCTAAGGGAGAGGAGAGCGGATCGCGTTCACTTCCCTCGGCTACATTTTTCTTGGCAATGCCAGGATTCAAAATTGCGACCTTCCACTCACAAGCCCACTTTTTTAACCTTTAGACTTCCACATATTGGGACTGTGATAGAAACGTCCATCCTCAACCAACCACCCCAGCATTAGTTGCTGTGACTTAGGAAGGCTTTGGCAACATATCAACCAGTACCTTTGGATATCAATCTCGCCAGAATCATTTGCGGGCCCGTGTTAATCATCCTGTGGCCCACCTTCGGGTCCCTACCCAGTCTTGAATTAGAACATTAACTGCGGGCCAGCCAAGCAAAGTGATGCAGTATAATGGTTTTCTGTAACATCCTTGATAAACACACTATCAAAGAGACTTCAGTTGTACGTGTAAATTAGTTTTATTTGGGTGTTATTTTGGGTTTGACTTCACCTTTAATGGTGACCTATCCAGACCAAACCACATCATAGCTCACCTGTGAGATTTCAGTGACATCTCACCCCACTCTCTCGAAACAGGACACAACTCCAGTATCAGAAGTTTTAATCAAGCGGGACCAACAGCTAAATGACGCTCATATTGCAGTTTAATTGCATTACACAGGTACAGATAGCGCCAGGGAACGTCCATCCTCAACCCTTTGACTGTGGCTCACTGTTCCAAGCAAATGGCTGCCGAACACCTCTCACTTATAAGAGCCCTCCGTTCATTCGGCGGCGTGTTGCTCTGCTCAGACCAGTCTGAACTGCCTCTCGCTTAGGACGCGGCCGCTCTAGCATCAAACGATATTTTTAATCAAGTGGTCAAAAGCAATTGCACAAACATTCTAAAGTAGCTTAGGTCAACAGCGTCCCAGAGCCTGTTCTGTTAGCAGGAATGCTGCTGTACGCTCCGAACAGGCCTCTCTTTGTGTTGCAGCCCGGCAGCCTCACGCCACACCGCACCGCTCTGGAATCCTGTTTGTTTTCTTTTGAATTTCTCAACCTAGTTCACTCCGGTGTAGAAGCGCCGTCGTGTACTGTGTGTGCCGAGCGTGTTTCGAAGTGTGCATCTGTGTGTGTGTGTGTGTTTTTTTTTTTTTTTTTATCAACGCAGCAACAGTATGGCTCATTGAGCATGTGCTCATTTTTAAGCCAATGCCAAAGTTCACATGCTTTAAAGTGGAACATGCTGCAGTTTGAAGATGGAAACTTGAGTTGCAATTAAGTCATAAATGTTGAGCCTGTGTAAATCCAACCAGCCTTAGTGCAGGTTGTTCATGTTAAGAGCTCCAGATAGATCCCTATTGGAGGAACCTCTAGTCTCAGTAGCCAACAGGGCTGGCTTCAATTCACTTTCAGTTCAATCAATTCAACAAGAAGGAGTTTGCTGGTATTGTTGTATCTCAGTCATCCTGACCTCTAGTTGTAGTTCCTCTGCAGACAAGATAAAAACTCTGAACTAGTTTATTGTTCTGCATCTCTGGTCTCTCCGCTCCATTTCCAGTCAATCCCCTTCCCTAACCCATAATCTGCTATTATCCACAATACTGAGGGCATGTTGACGTTCTCATTGCTGACTGGATAAACACTTCACCACCACCCCCCCCTTCTCCTCATTCCTCCTCATGCTGTTGGCAGAAAGTACCAGAGGAATTCATTAACCAGGACACGTTTTACAGAACAGAACTGTGGGTCAAGCAGGACTGGGCCATTCTCCTTTCCTGTCCTTCCTGAGAATGAACCTGCGACATGCAATCTGCCTGGTATTACCTCTACTGAGGACCACTGTTCTCGAGCCATACGACCTGTAACCCTGGTAATCAGAAAGCCCTGTCGTGACCCTGACCATCCCGGTTCCTTCTGTAAAGAGGCTGCCTGGATCCTGGCCATCCTGACTCTCTCTGTCCTGTAAACAAGCTGTCTAAACCTTGACCATGTGAGAGGGACCTGCATACATAACAAAAACCTTCCTCAGCTGCCCTGTCACACAACACTAGCACAATTCATTGCACTGGTTTTTGGCTGCACATTATTGGAACATACAACTCAGATCCACATGAACAAAATGTACAAAAAATGCTGCATGGGTGTCCTGGAGGCTCAGGGGTTTGAATCTGACCTAGGACCTTTGTCACATGTCATTGCCCTCTCTCTCCCAGTCTTTCCTGTGTGTCTCTCCACTTTCAACTCTCTAGTAAATGCTAAAAAGTAACTGCATGTTATACACCCTTGTAGATGTTGTTAACAATACAGCAAGACAAATTCTGAGCAACCATACTTTGCCTTAAAGGTTTTCTGATTCTGATATTTTCGATCCTGTCTGAAACCCTTCACTGCTCCATTTCCAGTAACCTGAGGAAATGCCATTTCTGGGCAGTCCCACTTATCCCACATATAGGCGGCCCCTCCTAATACTGCAGGGTCGGCTGCTCTGAATGGCCCCTCCAAAATATTCTGCAGGGCGGTGTGTCCTGAATGTCCTGCACCTGCACAAACACACCGAGCCAGGAGAGTTGCCCGCCACCCTGCCAGACACACTAAACCATATATCCAAAAGACAGGAGAATAACATACCTGGGAATAGTTACCATCAGAAGCAAAGGTGAAGTAGAATAAAACAAGGATTGTAGAAAGAGAAGTGATAAAGCCAAGAGAATCATACTTGAACCACACAGCCAACAGACACACCTCTTTAGATACATGCTTACTGACAGTCAGAGTGAAAAGTAAAGGTTAGCTTATGGTGCTGCTGACAGATTTAAACCACAGGCTCAAAATTCAGGAGGGAAACATACCTGGTCAATGTAAAAGGAACAGCATGGATTACAATGTGCAAAGTGCTATTGGAAGCTCTTATAACATGTCGTTACTTTCTAGAAATAGCATTGCAGAAATCTGCAGAGCTTGCGGCTGCGCTTTAGCCTCAATAAAGAGAGAGAGAGACAGAAAAAAGTATCAGAAAGAGAAGAAATGAGCAAGAAAAATAAATGGAAAAGAGAGGGAAAACTGATCAGAGCCAGATGGACTGAGAGACAACTAAGAAGCTTGAGGGGGAAATTGGGTTAAGTCAGCGTTTAAAAGGTTAAAAGGAAATGTGTTGGGCCTGCAGGGGGACAGGCCTCTGAGACAGGCAGCGTATTGACGCACTGTGACAGAACACCTACCAGTCAGACACGCTCCATAAAGGGTCCCCTCAACGGGACAAGGCTTCATATTCACACAGCATCACACGACACCTCAGGGTTACATAACTGTCGCACCATTCAATCATATTGTAAGTGAGAGCTAGCCAGGGGCCCCGCAGACTGTTTTAGCTCGCCGGCCTTACCTGTATGTGTTGCGCTCCACTGTAGCGGACAGACAATGTGCAAAATGTCCTTTATACGTCATTTATTCCAGGATTGAGTCTTAAAATCTTGTTTTCCTGAAATCTTGTTTTCCTTAAAAATGAGCCAAGAGAGGTGACATGATTTCAATTGTTTCCAATGCAGAAAAGCCTCTTAAAACAAGTGACAATAAGTGGAAAAATAGATTTTACGAGACTAAATGACTTGTTAAGGTGGTTTTATTTGCACCGTGGTGTACTCCCTAGCCTACAGACTGTATTTTAGTAGGGTGCCACATTACTCTAGTTTCTAAACTGGGATCTGGAACTAATAAATAAATAACTGAAATGCCCAGCCGGAGAGTAAAAACTTTGTTGGCCTCATCTGGGTTCGACAGATACCTGAGTGATGGCGTGTTCATGTCTCATCTCTTCCTCCTCACGTTGCTGATATACCAAACAATACTGAATATAGCAGAATACACACTCTAGGAGGAATGTGGTGAAACCATTGTTTATGACAGTTTTATGGGAGATGAAACAGTAAATTAGTATTATATTGGAGAATCCTGTTAAAACTCTGGAAGGTCTTTGTATTATCTAGATAACAAATTACGTTCATTGTAGTAAATCTGGTTCAGCCGCCGTTGTTTTGACAGACACCTGAATGATGGTTCCTTCCTGCGTCACCACCTCCTCCTCACACCGCTGATAGATTTATATCCTCACCATGACGGGATACAGCTGGAGGACTAGCAGTGAGCTTATAGCTGATGATGCACAAGCTTTTGGGAGGAACAGAGATGGACTCTTAACTGGATAACGATTTGGAAATATGACATCATTGTGGATTAGAGACTTGGCTATATGGGCTACACTACTTTAAGAAAAAAAAAAAAGCCTTCCCAGTCTGTGAGTAGTAGGAAGAACGTCATGTATCGTAACCCACGAGGCAGCTCCTTACTTTATGCTGCCATGTTGCATTTTAGCTTTTGTTTAAGCCCGTTGTGTTTCATTTTTTATATATATATACATAAATATACATCATACTAAGTCGTATTAAACTGATACGTTCTACAGGAGGACGATAGGATCTCACGAGGGGAAAAAAATCTGAAAATATAATTGTTTTTTGCTAATATTGGCTGTTGTTTACCTCATGACGATTCGCCACCGCATCACTATTTTAAACTTTTTGTGTTTACGTCCTAGTTCGTTCCTGTTCGGGATGGCAGTGGGAAACATGCCATCCTCAAGTCGGAGGAACATGTGAAAATTGGGCTGTCTGCTGTTGGTTTGACAGCTAACTGACCGATGGCTCCTTCCTGCGTCATCACTTCCTCCTCACCCGTCTGAGGAATCCGCCTTGCACTGTTCCAACTGGGGAATATTCCATGTTGTTGCGAAGAGCATTATGGGAGAATTTTTTCCGCTGTCAGTTTAGAGTGGGCAGGTATCCTCCAAGGTAAACAACCCTCTGTCCATTTAAGAGTTTTTTTTGTACATTTGTTTATCCTTGGAAGGAGCACACTTGTTTTCAATTAGTTGTTCCAGGATGCAGCACAGGAACACAAAGATCTCTTCTTTTTTTTAACTCAGTTTTGAGGTTACATCTTGTTGTACAGCGAAATATGAATGTCCTTTCCTGTCTTTGTTACATGATTTGAGTACGTGAAAATAATTAATTTGGATTATTTTTAGCTCCCGCAAAAGCAGCAGCTATTCTTTCTGGGACTGACATAAAATACAACATCTGGGCAACAACAGATCAACAGAGCAGCAACTAAAATAACTGCAAACGTCAGCATACAGTAGAGCGACTGTCAGTGAACGAGAGAGAAAGTAACAAGAGTACAGTAACAAGAGACCGATCGTGACCTTCCAGTTAACGGACCCGCAGACAGACGGAGAGGGGTCACACGACCACCAGACAGACAGGCAAACAGACAGACAGACATGGGAGGAGGGCGGGAGGGTGTAGGCTACAGTCCGACCTTGCAGCTCACAGACAGATGGGGAGAGGCCGTCGTTCCAGACTCACAGACAGACAGGGAGGGGTTGTGTTAGCCACTCTGCAAAACTGGATATCTGGAAACAATTAGAGCAGATGGGAACCCTGGCCAGACCGTTTCTATGAGGCACAGCACTATTCTATCAACCATTTATTAGCTACAGTTTACTATCCTAATAACCGTCTAGAAATGAACTGTTCACTAAGCTAACAACCAGTCACAAAAGGTCATTAGCAGGAACAGTTCACTTCTTTCACAGCTAACCCATGTCTATCCTTTGTTTAACAGATTTTATCAGTGATTTTGTGTTTACAATAACAGCTAGGCAAAAGGCAGAGCCTCTTTTTAGGAGAGGAACAGCAATATTTTAACAGCCGTCCATAAAGGAACAATTCTCTCAACTCCACTAATTCCTTTGCCTTTTGTAGATTCCCATTAGTCATCTGAAAAAGTTGTTCCCTTTTGCAGTGTTCAGCATTTACAAATCCATCAGAGGACGGATCTATTGTTGACCTTGAATGTTCTCTATTGGTCCAGACACCACACAGACGCTGGCTCTCATTGTCGATGCCAAAAGGTCTGACTGGGTTTCACTGGTAAAGCCAAAACTCCAGCAGCGATGAGAGGCTCACTGCACACTCCTCTAATAACAGCTTTTGTGGCTTGAACATTGTGTTTTCGGATCTCAGTGTTTTTTTTTTTTTCATTGTGCCAGTATGGGAAGCTTTGGACTGTTTCATGTTTGACTCAAAACCCTACACTGTACATTTTAAGCCATACAGTAACACTGCTACTGCCTATAAGGGCCTATTGTGATATAGCCAGTCAAATGATCATAGAGGCAATGATCCATTTGATCAATCCCTGCATGCAGGACAAAATCCACCATCATCCACCTTTACCTTTATAGCTGATGTTTCTGACCATCAGATTCAACATGTGACCTTTAGCGGTATCCAGCATCCACTCCATAAACCCTGTTGTTGAAGCTCTCAAATCAAATCACATTTATTTGTACAGCCCTTAATCACAGTTACAGTCTCTAAGGCCTTCACAGTGCCAAACATGTGAAACAATAAATGGTTAGTACACGACATCCCCCAACATTGGACCCTCAACAGAGGACAAGGAAAAACTCCTCTCGTACTGTGATAACACATTATGAGCAATCAGCGACCATTCAGACCATTCATGCAGCAAATAAACATCTGGTGAATAAAGCATCGGTAAACTGGTGGTAAATACTCAGCATGCTCCATAGAGGTGAGTGGAGACCAATCAGAAAACAACACCAAGCTCTGCAGCAGGCAGGCTCGCGTTTCTGACCGTAACATACGAGCTCTATGAAACTCTATGAGAGCACACGGCTCTGTTGCTGACAGCCGGTAAATAACCATGCTGTAAAACAGACAGTAAATCCACACTTTCAAGTCCAGTTTGAGATCTTAAGCAACCTCAGGAAGAGGGGGGGGGAAAGGCACATGCATTTAAATGAAAGCTTTTTAAAAGTCTAATGATAGAAAAACAGTCTGAGTTTATTTGATGTTGAGGAATGTTAAGGTGAAGTCTTGACCTGGATCATTACATATCACGGTTTGAAGCACCTGTTTGGGAAACAGAAAACCACAAAGCAAAATGTCAGTTTTTTTCTCTGATGGAAGTAACATTTACCTTGGCAGCGAATGAGACGAACCAGCAGCGTGTGATTAAAGTCGATGTTTTTATTCAAGGCTTTTACAGGAAGCTAATTAGCCGAGGTATGCCGTCGTGTGCCAGGCTAATAGGAGAAGCCGACGTGCCTGCAGGGAAGCGGTGGCCTCCGAAAGCTACAGAATATGGATTTATATTCACAGCCTCTCCTGTGCGAACCACAGAGCTCGGGTAAATTCAAATAATTCACAATATGGATTTTTTTTTTTTAAAGTTGGGATGTGGTCTGGCTCATGTTGGCTCCCAAAACCTGACCAGTTTATGCACCCTGGCATGATTGGATAATAAAAGTCACATTAAAAAAGTGTAACCATCATCACAAATAGTGACTCATTCTACTGTTTTAACTCGTAAGTCACTTTGAATGAGCTAAACGTGTCCATTGTAACTGCAGCAGTGTGTGTGGCAGGAGCCTGAGCTATATTTAGAAATCACTTCTAAAACACAAACCATCCTTAATCTCAGGTTAGTCCTGTCGGTGGATACTCTGTGACCCCACGCTTCGAGTTCACAATGTGTTTTGTCTCATGCTACAACCAAATGGCCGTGTGATTATGGGAAGTGGGTCAACAGGTGGGTTTAAAGTCGGGTTGCCACAAGGCCTTGCCTGTTTTCACCTAACCATAATGTTACAAAATGTGGGCCAGAGGAGGTCGCTCTAGGTGGGAATGTTTTGATTGTCTGCTGCGTTTTACTTACTTGACTGCACCAGTAGCGTGTCAGGGAGAGCGTCTATGATTAGAGCCCCCTCAACCTGGTGAACCCGCTGGCTGAATGGACACCAAAACAGAGCATAGACCATCTTGGACCCATATGGAGCTCTGTTTTTAAAAAAAAAAAAGGACCACCTTCACAGACACAGTCACTTCCACATCCATGTGTGTGGCAGTAGATCTACAGCTGAGATGAGTTTCTGCTGTTTGTTGAAAGCGTCTTGTGAGTGTCTGCGGTCTAAACACTTTCCAGGACACAGGCTTTAAATAGGCAGTTTCCATTCTCTCTCCCATTGACAGTTTACCTGCCCATCACCCTCTTGTTATATCTGAACAAATCTCCCTGTGTCCTCAGTCTATTGTTAGATTTCACCTCACAGTTTTGTTATAGCCGGTCCCTGTACATCTCTCTCCTAAAAAAAGGCTGTCAAGGGGAAGACGGATTCAATATCGTCTCCCTCGTTGGCACAAACTATTAAATACATTCCCCTTGACAACTATAAGCTTTAGAAGAGAATTTGATAGAAAATAACAATTTCCACTCTGGCTTCAAAACAATCCATATACCGTATCTCACCCCCATTCCTCTGAGTAATCTGAAACCCAACTATTTTGGACAGTACTGTGCCTGAAAAACACTTTCCAACACTCAGGCTTTAAATAGACAGTTTCCATCCTCTCTCCCTTTGACGATTCATCTGCCCACCGACCCCATTGTTAAATCTCAACAAATCATCCCCTTCTCTCAATCCATCATTCATTTCCACTACATGTTTTATTAAAGACAGGCTCCAAATGTTTCAGGTGGTTTCCATCTCTTTGAACCCCTGGCAATTTACACGTCTATCCTTCTTGTTAACTCCATAAATCACCCACCTCCCCTCAATCCATTATTATTTTTCACTACAAGTCATTTTTATAAACAGGCTATAAAATGTGAGGGAAAGGAACAATTTACTTCCCAGCACTTCTTTATTAGGGTGCTTGCTTTTCTGAGACATGGATATTCCAGATGACACAGGAATGTTCTCTACTGTCTTGGCACTGCATTTCTTACATAAGTGGCCACGTCTTGGGGATACATTAATATAAGCTCATTGTCACTTAAAATGCCTAAACTGTTGATGCAGAAGTAAATAACTATATATGTACTGTCTGTTACCAGGTTGGCTCCAACTCTTCCACCCTGACGGACTCTGCAGGCAGCCTGGGAGTTCAAAGAAGCAGAAATATGCAGCCAGGGAAATCATTTTGAGATCTTGGTCTCATGTTCAGTTTACACAGTGGTATATGGATGGTTGGTTTGAAGGCTAAAGCCAGGGAACATTCCTCAAATAGACTGCCAACTACCGCTAACGGAATTTTGTTCAAATGGGCAGCTGGGTGCAGATAACACGACCAAACCTTCAAATAGGAACCCAGTTTTGTAAAAACACTCTGTCCCTGTACATATACAATACATATACATATACATATACATATACATATACATATACATATACATATACATACACACTATGGCATAGGATGATTCTGATTGGCTGGAGTGGACAGTACCACCTCCAAACTGTTTGATCATGGTTTCCAAACTGACACTTTCCAGTCTCCTTTCAAAAGGCCAAAGGTAATGATTAATGCTGGTTGTCATATGTGGTAAATGCTGGGTAATAGAAGCACTAGAGGAAGAAGTCATGTCCTAAAGTCACATTTTAGCCAAATGCCTGTGCCTGTGTGTGGGAAAGTTTTTAAAGGTTTTTAGATACAGTATGTTGAAAAGCCAAACATGAAAATCTGACTTCAAAGCGTGTGTGTTCATAAGGCCTAGCTTGGGCAGAGCATGACACAAACACTACTGAGGTTAGGGGTCCAACTTCCACTGGGTCCACCCATAAAAGTAAAGGCCTGCATAGTTCTGCAGTGCGGTTTGGATAAATGCACGCACCAAATGTCACATATTTTTATTTGGCATTAGATGGAAAGCACACAAAAACAAATGAAACACACAGCTGATTTTAGGGTATTGAGATATGCCAGATTTAGCAAAAATATCCACTGTGAAATTAAAGTCTATATCTGGTTCAGTGTGGAGAAAAAAATATGACCTCAGAATAGGTTGTCAGGTATGACTGACAGTCTTTCCCACTCGACTTGTCATGTTTATGTTCCTGTTTTTATTTGGATGTGTAGAGAAGGTATGAGCAGGTTTTTATTTGAAAGTGCTGGGAAGGTATGAGCCGTCCTGAATAAGAACAGTGTGCGGGAAACCATGGAAACAGTGTAGAGAGAAGGTGTGAGAAACAGGGCTCCTCTGTGACATCAGCATCCACTATGACATCATCACTCATGGTGTGATGGAACTCTCTGCTGCCACACATGAGGTGTTCGAGTAAACTGGGAAGTTTCCAACCTCCGTGCTAGAAGGAAAAACAAAGCCAGGACAGTGTCGTCATCAGAGCCTGAACTGGGATATTGAAAAGTCAGTCTGAGTATGTTCTGTCCCCTAAATCAGACTTCCATGGCATCTCCTCAGATCCTCAGACAGAGTAGGAAACTTCCTAGTTGGCATGGGTCTCTACCTCCTTGTGATGTCATACAGTAACTATGAAATAACTATGAAACTATGAAATAAATCCCTGAATCACATGACCGTAAACGTCAGTATGACATAAGAGCCAAATTAAGAACATCACTCGAGTGGAAAAAGAATAAACTTGTGCTACAAGGATACATCAGTATGACATTACTATTGATTCTGGCATAGTGGTGTTTATCGTATTGGTGCCAACTATGCCACCGAGATTACAGTATGCAGTATTACAGTATACAGTATGTCAGCTCCTGGTGCTGATACTGCTAAACATTACTAATGCCAGCCATCAAAAAACGATTTACTACTTTTACAGTTTACTAACTCTACATCCATCATCTATTGCACCTTCGTTTACACTATTGAACAAGTGTGCTAGACTAATGATATCAGGTGTTTACTTGACACTTATCAGAGTGACTTGTAATAAATGCAACAGTATCAGTGAATCCCATTGTCATAAGTCGGTTAAGGGCTAGCTTACAGTAGTTGGTTTACACACCATGTGCAAAGAACAACAAAAGGGTAGAAGATTGTTTTAACCAGCTAGTAATCAGGCATGTTTACAACACTACTGATGCCAGCAAGCATAGAGCTGGATAAACCACAGCATCACCACCATAGTACCACTACTGATCTCGACTCACAGCTATACACTTAGCTAAATATCTAAGTCTATTCTTAGCCATAACATGTGTAGGCCTGCCACACACAGAGCAGTATGTTCCCTTTGGCCACTACAGTAAGCCCATCTAGACATCCAACTCTGCAATGGGAAACCACAAACCACAGAGAAGACAGAACACCAAGCACCCAGCCAGTCAGGCTGCTAACATTCAGGATAGCAGAACCCTGACAGCGACAGGCCGACCTCGGTGAACGTTCAGTCTGACAGCAATCCAGCTGCCAGTCAGTCAGTCAGTCAACCAGCATCATAATAACATCCAGGAAAGATGAGTCAGCCGGGATAACATTGAGGACATTATCCATCCAGCTTTGGGTCAGACTGACTAACCATGCACTAGTGTTAGACCGCTCTGACATTCAGTCACACACTACTCCATCTAATGTTCAGCTTTTCTCTATTCCAATAATTTAGTTTGGGGCCATTCAATCACCCTACTATTCAGACAGACTCCTTTTTTTATTTGATAGTTAGTAGAGAGAGACAGGAAAGATTGGGCGAGAGAGGAGGGACGACACATAACAAAGGTCCCAGGCCGGATCCGAACCCAGGACGCCGTGGCCATATGGCATGCGCCCCAGACCACTGAGCCACCCGGACGCCCCAGACAGACTCCTTTCTAATACTGTGACATTGAGTGAAATTCATTTTTTTATAAAACTAATATACAATCAGACTCCATTCCATTGGCTAGCATTTTGTGTATTGCAATGTGTATTGTAAAGCATGAAACTTGAAATACGTCACTTGTTACAAGTAGAGTAAATGTCTTCAGATGGCGTTTCTCGAAACCATCAAGATGTTTGCCACTGTGTAAAGATAATTTGAATGAAATGTCCTGAAACAAGCGAGATAACTGAAGATAAAAATGGCTGCTCAGTTCTATTTTTTTTGCAGTGTGGCCAGGCGACTTTCCCACAACAAGCTGTTTCCCTTAGATATGAACTCTGGGCACTGAGACTGTACTGACAGACAACACACACACACTTCCTCTTGTCAATGGGACTGTTTTGAGGGACACGCACACACACACACACACACTCTTTATGTCTTTCTCACTCTCACTCATGGCTGTGTGAGAGTGAGAGTGTTTTTTTTTGGTCAGACGGTCTCCGAGGAGTTCCTATTGTACTGAGCCAGCAGAGAGAGAGAACATGTCCATATTAGGAAGAGAGAAGACGTCCTTATATGGGGAAGCTTCCTCTGTAGTAACAGCCCAGTTTGCTGGCTTCTCTCTCGCATTCCTTCAGCTCCAGGTTTCTCTGGGAGTTTTTCATTTCCGATTCGCTGGCTGGAGAAGGAGCAGGGCTGCCTTTCATAAGAGTCTGGCCCGGTGTGTGATCCTTTTTCAAAAAAATACACAAACCTCCGTCTAGCCTCTTTCCTGCAATCCTCCACTCTGGGGTTTGATGTAGTAAAGTGAGCCTGGCCAGGGACAGGGCACACCTGGCCTTTCAACTTCATCATAGACTAAACCTCATTAGGCAGGTGAGAAGCCAGAGAACATGTAGCTTTTGTTCCTGTAATATCTGCCCTGCATACCCGGGCTGGGCTGCACTTTCCAATTCAGTCGACTCAGGGTTTTTTAAGAATCGTTTGTCCTGCCCAAGTACTAGTCAAAACGTTGTCGTGTCAAATGTAAAATAAATTCACCAACCTGGGAACATGTGGTCTTTGTTTCCATAGTATCATAACTCCAAATATCTCCTTTTCAGCACCTAAGAAACGCTGCCTCATGTCGACAACCGTCCATTTGGGGAATTCCTATCACCTAAGAACATTTAGTCTTTGTTCCCTTAATTCCTGTCCTGCATACTTGCACATGCTGCTCAGGTAACATCGACTCTCAGGACCATCTCGTATTGGACATTTTAAATCGCTGAGTTTCAACATCATTTCTTCACATTGTAATACTCATCATAAATGAAATTTGAAATGAATGAAAATGGAAGTTATTTGCAGACTAGCAGGGATCAAGGTGATGATGAAAGTTACAGGTGACTCACAATTATTATAGTCAGAAAATAAAGTTGGATTTAAGAGATAATATATAATCATAACAGATATATATCATACAACAGGACTGAATGAGGTATTTGTAACTACAGCACTCCATTCATGCACACATGGTGACCATTTGTCCATACACAGTGTTTAGATGACTAACATTCATAGCTGCAGGTTGTCTATTTGTGTCAGCCACTGATGTCAGTGCGCGGGAATGCCACTGTGGTGTCCCCGGGCCCAACCGCACGAGTACAGTAGACGCAGTTACAGTAAAGACTGTAGCAGTCGCCAAAGCTTTGTGCTGGAAGGAACACCTGAGGTTGAAGGTTCAGTTCAATTTTCCCTTCCCTGATTATTTGCTGTGCATGTGTGTGTGTGTGTGTGTGTGCCTTTGAAGCCCATGCTGAGGAATGCGGTTGTGGGCTCTGAGGCCTAACCACCCATTACACATCAATCAATTCACTTAATAATTTCATATTTTGTGTTTTAATGTGTTTCATGCCTGCTGTTCTTCTCATTTAATCTGACATCCTTTATAAAATTGTCTTTGAAATGTGTGATATGAAGTAAAGGTTTTTTTAAAATTATTATTAATAGCTATAGGTAGCAGCTGTCTGTTTGTGAAGTCAGTCTTCAGGAATTCCCAGTGTGGGGTCCCAGGCCTCTAACCAGACTTAACCTCCTATTCCAGATGAAAGTCTTTCTGAGAGAGACAGTGTTGTTTGGCCGAGCAGCAGAGCCTTGCCTTCAGACACCAGGAATGTGGGATGTCTGGAGTGGGGGTCAGGAAGCGAGGAAAGAATGCCAAGTATGTCCATGTTTGTCCAGGGCTGGCTCTCCATTCAGCCCCCAGTGACGTGCAACGAGGGCCAGCGAGTATAAAGAGGGCTGAGCTCCCCGGTCAGAACTCAGAACAACTCCTCTACTGAAGCTAAACTCTAGCTTTCACCAAGAAAGACAGAACGAACGAACGAACGACTGCGACCGGAGCTACAGAGAAACACTAGAAGACAAACCGACAAACGAGATCAGCTTGATCAGAAACTCTGAGCTCAAACTCTGAGACTACAGGAAGACTTTCCTACCAAGACTTTTGGAAGAATCTGAACACTTTTTTCTTTTCTGAAAAGGAGAAGAGAGAATGTCTGCTGGGATGAATAGAATGATTTTGCTGCCCTTCCTGTGCATCTTGCTCTCCTACATGGTAAGCCAAAAAAGATTGCGACAGTATAGTAAAGTACAGTAAATGCCTCTGCGGTGCTGTTCTACTGTTCTACTGCTGTGTTAATGCACAAGTTAGACTATCTGGATGCAACTGTCAGGCAATGAACTTGAAAACACTCACACACTCCTGTTTCTGGAGTGTATTCATTGTGTGTGTATCAATGCTGAGCTCTAAATTAGTAATGAATACCTGTGTGTTCAGTGAGGTGGACAGAGCAGGACTGTAGCGGCCAGTGTGTGTGTGTGTGTCTGTTACGATACAACCCACGGTGATTGCATTTACCTCAACATGTGTCTGTGTGTGTTCTCTGTCCAGGCTGCAGGTCAGGAGTGCAGCGGCCAGTGTACGTGCCCCTCCACTCCTCCCCAGTGCCCCCCAGGAGTGAGCCTGGTGCTGGATAGCTGTGGTTGCTGCAGGGTGTGCGCCAAACAGATGGGAGAACTGTGCACTGAGAGGGACATCTGTGACCCACACAAAGGCCTCTACTGTGACTTTGGAGCCCCCATCAACAGGCGCATAGGAGTCTGCACAGGTGAGCTATTGAAGATGATGAAGTAATGACTGTAAGCTACTACCTAGAATGTCTACCGAGAGGTTTAAAAGAGTATACCAGGATCTTCTCACTACCTTCTCTGACACTTTGACCAGCATCTCTCACTATTATTTACTGATGCTCTTATTCAGCATGAGCTGTATTAAACGCAACAGTACAATAAATCACAATAATCAGAAATAGTCCAGTAACAAGTTTTTCGAAGACTTTGGGAATTGATGATATTTATGTATGGACTTTAACATGACATTGACCTGTCGTTTCCCCTCCACAGCTAAAGAGGGAGCCACCTGTGTGTTCGGAGGCATGGTGTACAAGAGCGGAGAGTCTTTCCAGAGCAGCTGCAAGTACCAGTGTACCTGTCTGGACGGAGCTGTCGGCTGCGTGCCCCTTTGCTCCATGGACATCCGGCTGCCCAGCCCCGACTGCCCCATGCCAAGACGAGTCAAGGTGCCAGGGAAGTGCTGCGAGGAGTGGGTGTGTGATTCCCCCTACACACAGACCTTCATGGGCTCTGCCTTGGCTGGTGAGTTTATTGATATTCTACATTGCAGATTTCAGTACTGTAGTTTGTAGGCTTGGGTTAGGGTTAGGGTGCAGAAGTGAATATGATCCCATGTCATTGCTCTAATGCTGTGAGTCAGATATGAGCAGTACTCAGGATGGTCTTTTTAACCCTCTTGTGTTTCCTCTTGTGTTTCCAGCCTTCAGAGAGGAGGAGACCTATGGCCCAGACCCCTCTATGATGAGGGAGAACTGCCTGGTTCAGACTACTGAATGGAGCGCCTGCTCTAAGACCTGTGGCCTTGGAATCTCCACCAGGGTCACCAATGATAACCGCGAGTGCCGCCTGGAGAAACAGAGCCGGCTGTGTATGGTCAGACCATGCGAGTCACACCTGGAGCAGAGCATTAGGGTGAGTCCTGGTTAAACCTCACCTCTTACCCTGACACTGTTCAGCCATTCAATAGCCCCAATCTCTACTCAACACTTTATCGGTGAATGTGTGCTTAATTTCTTTTCTCATTTGTTCCTACAGAAAGGGAAAAAGTGCATCCGCACCCCCAGACTCTCCAAGCCCATGAAGTTCGAGATCTCTGGCTGCACCACCACCAAGTCCTACAGGCCCAAGTTCTGTGGTGTTTGCCTGGATGGCCGCTGCTGCACTCCCCACAGGACCACCACCCTGCCCATGGAGTTCAAATGCCCCGATGGACAGGTCATGAAGAAACACATGATGTTCATCAAGTCCTGCGCCTGCCACCACAACTGCCCCGGGGAGAACGATATCTTCGAGTCCATGTATTACAAGAAGATGATGGGAGACATGGCGTGAGCCGCCAACGAACAATCAGAACTTTTGACTTGAAAACAACAGAACTCCATCTCATTTTGCAGCTCAGTATATATGTTTTTTTCTACCTTTATGTTTGTCATTTTCTCATTGTACAAGTCAGTAGTCCAGACACTTGTGTGTGTTTTGTACGGCTGGTGCACCCAGCCCCATAGACTTCAGACAGAGGGCTGCCTAGCAGCTCCAAGAGATTTCTGCACTATAACTTCTATTTTGACGAACCTGCTGTCAGGTTGTCTGTCCCTTTCCCCTTAAAATCCTGTTGTCAGCTTATCCATGTCCGTTTACAAACCCGTCCATTTTACTCAAATCCTTTTTATACCTTATCTAAAA
>CABFOQ010021843.1:0-19749 GCA_900660455.1 Gephyroberyx darwinii | reverse complement strand
CTTCCACGAGGAATCCACATGCCATAGAGAATACATCACTTTTCAAGGTCTTGGGTGAGTACCTGGGTGAATGGATGAGGACTATTGCAATATTTAGCTTTTTATTTTTTCTTTATACTATACACTAAGAGTTCCACTGAATGAGATTTAATTAAACTAGATTATAGAACAAGGGAAACTGAATGTCATCGGAAGTCGGAAGCCATTTCACATGAGCCAATGTTCACCGTTCCTGCCTGACTTCAATCCACACAGCAAACCAAGCCTGGCATTGAGGTTAAACAGGGACCAAAACATCAAAACAGTGGTTGCTCCTGTTACTCTAGGAAGCAGAGTCCACTGACATTGATTCACTGTGCCCAGTTATCGGCGCTGTGAGAAATTGTGACCTTCACAGACGTTTTCCCAACAGAGGTACTGGAAAAGGCTTGTTCCATCTTTGTTGAAAGAAAAACCCAATGAGGAGTGTTTTGTTAGCATGTACATTTGAGTAATCCTCTCTGTCATCCTGATGTGTCATAAAGCTGTTTTCCATGTTTTTTTCCCTTTTCATTCTTCACAAGCTTGTTGTAAATTAATACCACATGTGACTTGGGCCTCGGAGAAGGAGTGGAGTGATTTAGTCTCCCATCCTGCGGCAGTGCAGGCAGCTGACAGTGATCCAGGCCCAGCCTTGCCGGCTCTCACACTGCACTTCCTCCAGTCTGGACTCAGGACGCTGTCCCTGGGGAGGGCCTCGGCATCTGGACTTGGCCGCAGCTCCCTTTCCCAGGAAACAAGTACTCCCTTCACAGCACTGTCGGAGTGACCCGGTAGGCTGAACCCCCATGGCCTGCTCATATCCTCACAAAGATATGTGGTGCCACAAGATCATCAGCACTAGCTGAGGCACACTGTAAGTCCTGGTGTTTTTTTGTGTGTAATTATTTACTGCATATAAACCATTATCCCATCTTTAATTCTTTAATTCATCTTTAATAATGTAATTCACTCAATATTTTACCATGAAAAGACAAAGCTACCTCAGCATACAAAAAGTGTTTTGCCTCTCCGAAAGCTAAGTTCAAATTAAGTAGAACAATAATTTTACTTGATCATCATCGTCTTGATCACTGAATTAACAGAACAAATAACAGTAAGAAAAGTAAGCCTTTTTCTAGTTTGAAGGCAGAAGACAACTCCACTGGTTAGGTGATTAGAAATACATGATTCTTTTGTCCTTGCCTATCAACCACAGCAACTCTATCTGATTTCATAAAGCAGAAGTGTCCTATACTCTATATTTTCTGAGACAGTATTCATACTGGAAGTGTGTGAGGCATTTTTGTGTAACCACAGTGCTAAAGAGTTATAGAGTGGTGGATTTGAAATTTGACATACTTGAGCTAGCAACCGATTATTAAAACTGTGAGAAGCCTCAAACAAGAACCACAGCTCACATCTTTGCCTGTTTAAAAACGTCTTGAGCTTCACCCTGTGGGAGGAAGTTCAGTGCTAGTTGCTAGTGTTACACAGGGGATCAGGGCACTGTTTCGGGACCTTTATTTCTATGGCATTACTAATTCAATTCACTGTGGGAAGAGACTCCACTCTTTTTGTCTTCTCTGTGAGCCGTTCTCTCCACATTAGCTAGGCATTTAACCCTGTCCATGCTGACTCCACAAGGCAAGCACTCAAATGCTACCACTAGCCTTTTTTTCCCCAAAAACTTACTTGACTTACTTAAGGATGTAGGGTGACTACTGTTTCTACCAGTGTCTCCAAAATCCCTAAGCTATCATATCCCTAGCTTCATGGATGCATATTAACACTTTGCACTTTAAAAGCATGATATCCTTAGGAAAGTTGTCCCAAGCATATTACCCCATAAAAATGGTAAAAAATAGTTAAATGGAGTTAAATGGGGTTCTTGCGTGGTTATACTTAGCATAATCTTTTTACCTGCAGAGTGATTTGTGCACAGAAAAGCTCAGAGGGTTCACAAGGATTAAAAACGTTTGCAATTAACCTTTTCTCTTTTGTTCCTTCTCAAAGATTCACTGTTTTATTTTAGTGTTATAAAAGATTCCACTTGATGATTACTTGTGATAGTAATCATCAAAAAGCTTTATATAAAATGTGATGTTTGAATTTAACCCACTATGAGCTGGAGCACTTGGATGTCATTCATCTTTGTGTAACCCCAGTGCTTAGTAGTTTTGGCCCTATCACTTTCACATTTTTGTTAATTTTATTTGTGTATGTTGAAGTGAGTGAAAACTGTGTGTGAAACTGGATTACATAACATTTCTCAACTATTCAAATCTCTTTACATGTACATGTGGTGTACCACAAGGTTCAATTCTAGGTCCAATTTTATTCTAAATATATATGCTACCACTTGGCCACACCACTCTGCAAAAACATAGCTCAGTCATGTTTTCATGACTTTCAACGAAAGGAATATTGACAATATTACACCGGTCCTGTCTCACAGTGACACACACACACACACACACACACACACACACAGAGAGAGATAGAGAGAGAGAGATAGAGAGAGAGAGAGAGAGAGAGAGAGAGAGAGCGAGAGAGAGAGAGATTCATGCTTATATTTCTTCTTGTCTTGATTACTGTAAAGCCTTATTTACCTGATTTCATCAATACTCTGTGGCACAACCCCAGACTGTGCAAAATGCTGCAGCAAGGCTTTCGACTTGCTCCTAGCTACATCCTTGGCAGCTACAATGTCTAGGTTAAAGACAAAAGGCGACTGGGCTTTCACTTGTCAGCGCCTGGGAATACCCTGCCTGAGGAGCTTAAACTGGATAAATCAGTGTCATCCTTCAAATTACTTCTCAAAATCCATTTGTATAAAAAGTATTTTCATAATTTGACTTGCATGTTTTATCCTGCATTTCTTTCTTCTTCCATACTATTGCTAGAATCAGAATCAGAAACAGTTTTATTGCCAAATATGTTTTCACATACAAGGAATTTGACTTGGTGTTTGATGTTTTCCTGTTTTTCTCTTTTTACTGCCTATTTTGTAACTTCTGTTTTAAAATATATATATAGCTATATAAATAAAGTTGATAACAACATAATAATAACACTACTACTACTACTACTACTACTACTACTACTACTAATAATAATAATAATACATGTCTAGGGTATATAGGGAATATCCAACACATTCTGAAATTGGGTCATGTAACCGATTAACATTGTGATAAGAGCTTTTGGGACACTGAAGATGCTTGAGATTATTTGCTGATTTTAATCACTAATTTTTTTTACAAGATTCTGCTATATATATTTCTGTCTCATATGTCTAGAAAGCTTTTGATAGGAGAACATTTTCCAGGGGATTATAAAGAGTTTAAAGACAACCCACAACGGTGTACAGCTGCACTTTCTATTTAGAGTGTCGATGGCCAGCGGGTGTAGTGGTGAGACTGGTTGTGTTATACTAATGCCTGGTGAGTATTTGTCATCCTACCTTGTTTACTTCCATGCCTGTAAAACGCCCCCCCCCATCCACCCCTCCCTCACCCAATCATCCTTCCCTTGATCTGTAGAGGCTACGAGAGCTCTCTTGTGTGGCTCGCATTATCATTTCACACAAAGACAGCTAGAGATACTGTTAGTTCAAAAATGAAAGGGGGGACGGTCTAAATCTCCCCAATCATAACAAATCAGTGATTCAACCTCCGGCACCAGGCTAAGCAGATTACTGTCATTTTCCACCACTTGTCCCTTGTAGCTAACAACCTCCAATTAGCAAATCCCGCTGTGCATATCTGTGCCCTGATGGGGAGCCACCATGACAAGCAGAGAAATTAGAAGTCCTGCATGTTAATCTACCATGCTCTGGCAATCTGTGTCATCGTCAAAACACTTTCAGGGGAAATACATATTCAAGGGAGTCACAATGGCGAGGGCACAGACAGCAGCTAGAACAATAACTCCTAAAACAAACAGCATTGCATTGTTCCTTGCAGTTCCAGACAGCAGGTTGAGTGCCGCAAGCAAAGTGAGGAAGCTAATTGATGAGCAGGAGACCAAAGCATGTGTTTGAGTTGTGTATCCTATTACTACATCATCAGCAAAAGAAAGGGGAGCCTATGCTATATTATTTCAGCCAAAAGGCTCCAATCAAATCTTGAAACAAAATACTCTATCCAGTCATTCAGTATGTCCTGGAGGTAAATGAAATAATATAATGAGGAAAATAATCCGATGATTCTGTAAGGCATCTGATAATCTTGTACATTCAGTCCCCAAATCTGTACATTTCAGTCATGCCAGTTTATTGAGACATTATGGATTGGTGGTTATTGCTGCAAAGCTGTCATTACTCAAACACATACCTAGCAATGCAATTGTCTTGACAATTATATTTTGCAATACAATCATATAGGATAGTGGCTACACATTTGTAGTAGTTTTGGACTGAACCCTTACCTGTCGTTGTTGAGACAGTTTGAAGTGCAGCCCTGCTCCATGCTGAGGAATAGGCTTGGGCTGCAGACAAAGGGATCCTGACACAGGGATCTGTTGGTTCTGGAAGTGGTGAGCTGAATGCGGCTGATTCGGGCCTGTTGAAGATGACTGTTGCTGTTGCTGGGTTGAGGTCTTGTTCAATGAGCTTGTCATGATAGGCATAGGCTGACTGACAGATTGGGGTGCTTTGGGGCTGAAGTGCAATGTGGGCTTGGTGCTGAGGACCTTCATGTCCAAATGATTTGAACCATTGTGCCCATTCGACTTGAAGAGGCAGTTGTTGATCCCCTTGCTCTGGGAGCCGATCCTCTGTTGGGTCAGTGGGGCAGGGCTGGAGACCTTGTCCTGGGGAAAGGAGTTGGTTGAGGAATGGTTGCTCATGGCGGGAGCCCAGCTTGTCAATCCCCCAGATGAAGTCTGGTGGTGATGGTGGAGCAGTGGGTTTGGCTGCTGCTGGTTAGCTGCCATCTGCTTCAGCTGCTCTGCGTGGGATACTTCTGGCCAGCAGGGTATGGCTCTGGGGTGTCCTGCCTGAGTGTTAGCTTTCTGTGCTGAAGTGGTAGGGGAGGTGGCCAAAGAGGTGTTACTCAAGGTAAAAGAGGGCCCTGCTGAGGCTGGTCGGAGCTGTGGTGAGCCACAGTGAGCCTGGCTGAAATCTGGGGAGTACTCTGTCTTTATGGGCTTATCCATCGGGGAACACAGGCTGGCAGCTGCCCCTGCTGAGCTTGGCCGACCTAGGTCCAAACCGAATGCGTCGTCCTGCTTCAACATCCTCTCAAACTCCAGGTCGTTCAGCGAGGGCACTGTCTTTGTCAGCTCATCAAACAGATCCTGGAGATCTGGGTCAATCTGACCACCACCTTCATCTTTGAAGTCAAAAATCATCTCTGTGGTTGACTGGCCACAAGACTGGACCTCAGTGGGCTCTTTCTTCATCTCTTTCAGGGTCATATTGAATATATCTGAGCCCACTCCATGGGGCATCATGTAATTTTTCCTCTGCATCCCCATGGCTGAGGACCCTTGCAGAGACTGAGACTGGGTCAAGTTGTGACTACAGGGCCCATGTCCGAGACCACTGGTGTCCACACGGATACGCTTGAAGTCTGAACCAGACAGGCCACAGGAAAGGCCGTTCTGCTTTGGGGTGTGTCCTGGTGCATGTCCTTCAATCTTCCTTCGCAAAGATCCTTGAATCTGTGAAAACACAAACACTTGGTTGAGAAAAGTATCAGTGCACATACATACATGTAAAAATGAATAAATGCTTGACTGGACAACCCCAACTTAAATTCATTAATTCACTATTACAGTGTTCTTCAAAAAAGACCTTGTTAATGGTTAAGGATCTTGAAACTCAATTCAAAAAGTGGCCTAAAGAAAAATGTTTGATAACAAGACCCTCTATGTATAATTTTTGCACTTCATTCAACAGCCGTCTTTCAAGTTGTGAGGCAATTTAAATTATGATAGTTCTGAGCATCGCTGCATTAAACTGTACACCCAGCTTAAAGTATCAGCATGTAAATTAATCCAATTTCACAATTTGCTCCAAGGCTCTGTTCACTTGAACAACTAGCGAATTTTAGGAGAATTGCTTTTATTAATAGACTTTGTGTTAATTTAGTAGAATAAAGTGTTGATATTATTACAGTGATAAGGTTGAGGCCAAAAATATATAAGTATAATATACAGTCTCAGATGCATTGTCCTATCATAAATCACCCAGTCCCATAAGTTCAGACCATGCATGAGTTGCATTCAGACACGTGGCAGTGACTGTATATCAACCAAGCTTTTATATGGAGACAGATCAGTTTTATAAATCTATTTATACATTAGGCATGCAGTAATGAGGGCAAATACTGTAACAGCATTTGGAGAATTGGCTTGATAAAGTGTAGTTTGAGCACAGTGGACGGGCTGAGAGTTCTGAAACAGTCGTCAAACTACAGAGAAAAGAATAGGGTCTTTGTCTGTTTCCTTCATTGTGCTTCGCTAGCTAGTCAGAGTTTCTCCTGGTGGTTGAGCTTTAACATGCTGGTACAGATATCTGACTTCCGCTTGTCCTACCCCCATGTCTTCATTAAGGGGGATAAGGCTGCACGTAGCCATGACTCACACCTCATTCTGTGAGTAACACTCACTGAAACTGAAACCTGAACCTGACCTGAAACATTAAAAACAAAATACTCTCATTACCGTAATTAGATTAGGTATGAACATCGTAGTCACAATCAACAGAATTTGATTTTTCCTTAACGTGAGCACACATGAGTCAATAGCAACAATTCACTGAGAAAGAAACTGTCTACCCATTGCCAGTGTCAGGCACACATTTCAGTGGCACTGTATACACATACAAATGACAGATTTTCAGGTCATCATTTAATGTTGTGCCAGCGAAGAAATAAAATGGCTCCAATTGTACACCGACCTGAGCCTAGGAGAGGAGTATCAGTGTGTTGCAGATTTTTACCGTGGGAACAAATTGGAGTCATTTCCACCTGCTGGCACACATCACATTAAGATGATACATAGCCTGAGGAATGGGAGTGATTGTCGTAGTTCACTAGATTTCTAGTACGCTTATTGCTGCTGCTAATGCTCTTAACAGTTGTTTTGAAATACAACCTCACATTTTATCCCAGGCACAGATACCCCTGTGACTCACCAAGCCTCTTTTGTTAGGGCTGACGAGTGTGTGTTTCAACATATTGACTGGATGTGGATAGTTGATGATGATGTGATCAGGGGGCGGAGCCAATGATCACTCATTTTTAAATGTAATTATGCCCCTGTCAAATAGTACTGGGTCTTACAAATAATATTTATAGATTTATTAAGTAAAGGCAAAATCAGTTGGTATTCTGTATATTACAAGCTAAAGTACAAGACCTGAAAAAGAAAGCAATACCTTCAATGAAGTAAAATTTACTTAAACTTAGGTTGAAAAGTCCATTTCAGACAGAGAGAACAAGAGAGAAAGAGTGAGAACAAGTACAGAAAAAGAAATCTTGTGCAATGATGTAATGATAGTCTATCTGGATGATGCCGAGTTAATACAAAGAAACATTGAGAGATGTCTTTTTTTTTGCTTGGATGTGTTCCATAGGCTCATCTACAATATGTCTCCTTCACCAACTCCCCCTCACTATCTTCATTGAGATCCAGACTATCAAACGTATCTCTCCACATATTACTGGACATCTGTTTTCCTCCAAATGTAGCTGAAAACAGGCTTTCTAGTGTGTGGAGCTCATACACGCTTTCTCTCATTCCACAGGGCTCTTGCTGGAGTACCAGAGGACAGCCAGGACTACTCCTCATGGTTCAAGGCACTGTCTGAGAAAACACATCATGAATAATGGAAAAGACAGTAGATTTGTTGCACGGAGGCACTGTGAGACTGGGCTGCCTCGCTACTGCATCCGTGCCATTTAAAAACAGACTGTAGACAAAAATATTTTTAAGTTCAAAATGTGTTGCTGAAGCCCTTCAAGGCTTTTCATGGTTGAGATTTTCTTGTAATTTGAGCATCTTCATTCTAACTTCATTCGTTGTACATTCAAAACAACAAATATCCGTTGTACCTTTGGTTATAACAAATACCGTATCACCTAGTTCATTTCTTGCTCAGTCCACAGAAGCAGTGGCCTCTAAGCTGGCCTGAAATCCTCATGACAGATCTCCAAGAGATCTGAAAATAGATTTTTTGATTAACATTTAATGAGCTTAGAAGCTCTGGATCACTTTGAAAGTGACTCCTGCTGAATGAGGGACTCAAACATATGTATTATATACAATCATCTCAGAGATGACAAGCTTACTGATAGCATTCATTTTTTCCATGTGGACAAAATGTAGCTCACCTTGAAGCAACGTCTACATTAGCATTACATTTAAGGAGTATGTTTCCACAAAATCTAGGGAAGACAAAATAACTACCATGAATCTCTTTTTACTAAAATCTCTCATCTAACCCCGTCACAACTAAAACAAATAACTAAGAATCAGAAAACAATTCATAGTGTGCCTTTAACAGCATTTAACAGCCTGCGTCTGTTTATGACAGCCATTCATGAGAACATTACACGCTTGACTTGTAGCCATCCTATCAGCTTGAATTCGCCCTACGCTCTTAAGCTCTCAATGTCGTAGACGTGCAACAGCTCATCCTTTCAATATTGACAAAGAGAGGCCAGCACCGCGAAGAGAGGGTTCTGGTGGACACACACGGCCTGACTGAAAATAATTTAAGCAGTGAAGCAGTAATTTCTGATGGATTTCATTTGTGAAAGTAACCTTTCCAGCCCTGCCTGATGCCGCCCTTTGACCGGCGCTGTGAGGACCTGACCTTGGCCATGTCAGCAGAGGCTATCTATTCCTGGGAGCTGGGAGGCTGGTAGCGAGTCTCTGTGCTGCCTACTAGAGTGTCAAGCTGAGCGGAGTGGTGATGCTGAGCACTGTGGATGGGGCTCCGGGTGAGCCATCACAGGGACACAACGCTAGGCCTCCTGGTACCATCTGTCAGTCCAGTGGCACAGCCTACAGAGCCGTGCATGCTGGGAGGGTATAGGTTTGAGAGTGTTCAAAGGGGTTGTGTTTGTGTGTGTGTTTTGTGAGAAGGGGAGAGGGCTCAACAAAAGCTCACCAGCCTTTAATCTATTCACCAGAACCCTTAAACATGTTGTAATCTGCTCCTGCGAGAGTTAGAAACCTTCCTCTCGGCATTTGACACGGAAAAAACAGTCCCAAAATAAAGGAATAAATACGACTATTGTGTTCCTAGGGAGACATAATATTTACGCGGTTCTGCAGGTTGCATACTGTTGCAAGAGGGGATTTTAGCTCTTTTTTTGCCAGACAAGAAATAAGAGCCCCTCAGACCAGTGCCAATGATCAGCTGTCATAAGAAATGCAGCTATCTACTCCCAGAACGCTGAAAGATTGTGGAGAAAATGGTATAATAGGATTTCCACTTGCCATCTAAAGCTGCAAGACAAAGCCCCGTGTTCAATGACATTAAATAAAAAAATCAGCACAACTTAACAATTTTAATGATTTAAAAGGTAAAGTAAGGAAGCCGGGGCTGAGGTTGGATCGTTAATAGTTAATCCTGCTGGTGTTTATTACAGAGATATGACTTATGTTTAATAAATGCATTTCAGGTAATGACACCGTTCGCACAATGTATCTCTTATTATAAAACCATGAACCATAAACATAGCCCCGGGCTGACAGTGATGCAACGCTACCAACAGGAGAAAATACTGATGCATTTTGCATTTTTTTAGGCCGACTTTGAAACAAACAGTGGCTTTGGCTTTAAGCCTCACGTAGATGTAATTTCAAGAGAAGGTTTACATAGCACCGAGAACAAAGGAAACGGTATACCTTTGAGGGGTTTGTGTAGTGGTTGCAGCAGGGCAACAAAATATTATATTGAAAACATAACTTAGTTCAAAGCTTAGTTATAAAAAAGGTTTCGTGACATTTCTCAGGTCATAAAACCTTCTGATAAATCCAGCAGGAAGTACTGAACTAGATTTTCATTACAAAATAAGATATCCACCATTTGAGAAACATGACAGCTACTCTAACAAAATAACTGGCAGCACAAGAGTGTGCAGCCTTGATCCTCGACACATTAATTGAAGACCTCCAAGTAATGGATATCCACTGTTTCTATGGGGCTGTGTGTCATAAGGTTGTGCAGGGAGTATGGGTTTGCGGTGTGCTTCCCTAATCAGGCTGGCGCGTGTTGGGACGTAGCAGCACACTGCAGAGGTGGGCTACTTTTGGCTCATCAGCACTTTGCATCCCCACACTTCCTGACACAGTTGTATTAGATTGAGGCTGCCCTCCAGAGAGCAGGCAGGGGAGAAGGATGAGCAGCAGCAGAAAAAAGAGAGAGAGGCAGCTTTGTGGCAGCCTCTGGGAAATGGGAAGAGATGATAAGAGCTCCTTTGAAGAGAAATCATCCATTATGTTTACTGAAGGCAGATTTCTTTTTTTTTTAACAGTTACTGTAGCTCAGCCCCAACGTTCGATGGAGAAAAGTAGCTATTTTTAATAAAGGGGGAAGCTTACACAATGAAAATCCTGTTGGAGACACTTTCACATTGAAATCCTGTCTGTCCGTTCTCAATAAATACACAGATTAGCACCTAGCATTCCAGTCGGTCCTTTGCTATGACATGCCCTTTGTTCAGAATTAAGCAGACAAATTCAATGTGATATCCCTGAGGCTAAAGGAGGCTGACGGAAGCAGCTCTGAAAATATGTATGGTCCCCCAGAAGAAAATATGTGGGGGCCCCTTGTGAAAAAAAAAAAAAAAAGAACAAGCCATGCTGCTATCTCTGCAGTCACTGTTCACTGCACACTTGGCCCATCACAATGCTGAGAGGCCTAAACTGAGATGGAGTGGACAAGGCGTTTAGAGGTACTCCTTTCTCCCTGACAAATGTGAGTTGGATATCCATAGTCATGAGGACTTTTAGGGAATCTAATAGAGGAATGCTTTGAAAGGCCAATGGATTTTGAGGAGGGCAAATATTTGTTTAACTTCTATCTTCTAAAATGTGACAACACTGGATTGTAAAGAAATTGGGTCTAGGGAAAGGCATGCAGGGAGATTTTGAAAGACTAAAAACAGCTGTTGACTGACTGTTGGCCTTTCTAGTGTTAATAAACTGAAATATATTGTATTGTGGAAATAATTTTTGGTTATCCTTCTTAGGACAGCTTGTGTCATTATGTCAGTCCAATGGGATTTTTGAGTCTCAAATATCTAAATGCATCCTTGTGGATTGTCATTTCTGTTGTCAGGTACAATGACAGAACCTGAGCTGTGGTTCCTGAGATGGGGGGCCCTCAGATGCCCTGCCTGGTAGGGTGGCAGTGAAGTGATCCTGGGAACAAATGTGGGACGTGTATGGAGGGAGGACTCTTCTGTCAAGGCATCACCACAGAACCAGCTAGGCCACGCCACTGCAGCCATACCACAGGTCACCAACATCGCAGTGACAAGCCGTCACATCAGATCACCCATGGCCATGTGGCTCACAGAGCTCCTGACACTGCTGTCGCCTCTCATCCACATGTCATTCTTAACCATAGAGACATTTACCGAAGGCTCCCTGGATCGCAGGAGCCATTCCAACATGGCTATACTAAAGGATCCCTTCAATAAGCAACGTAACTGAGGGGAGTATATGTTTAAACTTGTTTGCTATAAGAAATACTGTATGAAATCATCATAAAATACTGTGGAGTTCTGCAGGTTTGGCTGGCACTTCCTGTTCTCACACTTGGGCTACAGTGTTACTGTTTCAGTTGGAGACAACTGCCACCCTTTTGACTCAATGAATGTAACCCTTCTTGGCCATTGATGTAAACGAAAGATTAGAAGTGATGGAGAGAAAGCCCTCCCACTATTTAGCAAGCTCAGAGCCGGTCACAGTCGACTGTACAGAGCTTGCCTGTCGGCGGCATATAGGCTAAGCCGCTATTCTTGCTCAAAGGGTTTAATTTAGTGGTAACACAGACTTAAATTCTCATTGGCCCAACACTCTTAGTGCTGGAAACACCCTCTCTCATCACTTGCTATTTCAATCCACATCGAATGTTTCTGCACGCTGTGTACCAAAAATGACAGGACATGATGTATCCACCATGATGACATGTTGCTTTGAATTGGTATATGTGTACTGTGTCTGCTTAAGGGCAGGAGGTGGAGGGTAAGAAACACATTTCTGGCCGGGAGGCAGCTTGAGGGTGTGGGAGCGGGTGATATAAATCAGATTTTAAAAGAGCAAACGCTGAGGACTATGAAATATCATTTTCTATAGACACCAGGGGTCACTGTGAGCATGAAAAAAACAACCTCATGTTAAATAATGCATTATAATCCTGGATATTAGGATTAGTTATTTATTGCACTAAAACCAGGATAATAACACCACTGCAGCTTGTGTCTTTAGGCAGTTGAGAGCTATGGCACCGGTTAACGCTGACATACTGAGCGTGTAATCGTTTGTTTTGTGGCCTAGGTGATGTGCCACAGGGAATACAATGACAAACAGCATTTTTCCACCACTTAACCTTAGGTGCCTTATTTTAGTTCTACCATGACATTACACAAAAATGTAACGAGTGTGGTGCAGAGGAGAAAACTATGTCATGAAAAGGAAACAAGGCCACATGAGAAAGTTCACAATCTAATGATTTTAGTTCCTCCAACAACAAATCCCTAGTTAAGCAGGTCCATAGCTCTCCTGTTTATACCCTTAAATGGCCATTTCCATACGGCCATAAGTACCTTTTTCCCAGCAACCGTCAAACACAAGGCCTGCCTCCGGTCATGCCACAGGAAAAGGCCCATAAGCAGGGAACAAGTTCTCTTCCTGTTTTCAAAGACGATTCCTATGGCATGCAGAGCCGTTTCCTGCTCGCTGGGCTCATTTCACCATCTCAACATCTGGCTGCTCTTCAGCACGCAGCTGCAGCATGGCGAGAGCCAATAGTGCCACTGTTGAGTTGAGCAACACAGCCCTGAGCAATTCCAGTCATGTCACTGGCCACTACAGACAACCATCATCTAGCTTGACTAGCTAATACGAGGCAACCCGATAGTCTGCTTTATCCAGGGTGTATTGATGGCACGGTTAAACTGTAGGTGTATTATATTCAGAGACTATCAGCTGTTCACCTCCAAACCATTACAACCATTTTCCCTTTAATTCCTCAACGTTTGTTCTCTTTCTAACACAATGACCACAGGCTCAAATCATGCTACAGTATTCATCAATATCTGATGTGATTGCAGCAAAGTGCTCTTTAGCAGCATTGCTGTGGCGATTTCCCAGTGAAACAAGGATCCATTTTATATCCCGTGGGAAACCTGGGCTGAGTGGTTAATGCTGTGCTAATGCTGCTTCACTCAGCCAGGTCTTGATAAGCCTCCTGCTTTTAGACAAGGGGAAACACATTTAGTATTTTAAACCACTTCAGTGGAGCAAGCTTGGAAAAATAAACTGGTTGAAAGGGGTATACTTGTTGAGTTTTGTCATCTTTCTCATCTTTCACTCAAATTACACACACATGCATTAAGACAAGGCGAGCGGTCACACAAATCTGTGCTCGCATTCTGAAACAAACCTCAGCTAGTTCGGCTTGAAAAAGGGACTGTTGCAGCTAGAAAGTAAGAAGAAAAAATAAATGAGTGGGAAGCTTTGTTTGACTCCCACTCCTATCAGTTCTGACAGTCCAAATAAGGTCTGTGTAGTCTGTAGCTGGCAGAGACGGACACACAGAAAACACTGCAGAGCTCTCACTAACTCCTACCAAGGGGGGGTTTATGGTGCACAAAATATGTGACCCCTATAATTTATCATCAGCCTGACATTTCCCAGAACGACACAAACAAAATATCACATGCTACTGATATTTTACAGCAAGATATTAGTTAGATACTGTCATCCATGAAAAACAAACAAAAAAAAGTCTCCAATTCAAAACTGTTTGCCTTGATTCCAGACAGCCATGGTCAGCAAAGGGATTGGCTTTACACTGTTGGGTCCAGTTAATATTTCACTTAGGATGGCGTTGGACTGTCACTTTTTATGAAATTCAAGGAAATCATTTGGTAGAGAAGTAAATTTAATCCTGCAACTTTGCGTGTCGGTGGCTCCAAAGCGTCCACACCCGACACCAGAATTTAATTTGGGCAAATAGGGCGAACATACAGGGTTTCAATTAGTGGGAATGGGACGCACTACTCTATTACAGCCCTGCTTTGTGACTGAAGACGGGTTTATCCTAGTCCAGCTTTAAGAGATCATAAGATGCCGTACGTTCTCCTGCACATGCACATAAAAACCAAGACATCTCATTTCTCTCCGAGTTGTGTTCCCACTGGACACCGGCTCGTACGAGAGGCCCCGCAGGTGTTGAGCTCACCACTGTCTGAACGCGTGGTGGCCCTCGCAGTAGCAAGGAGAGTTCAAGGTTGCAGCATAGCCTATGTCTCTGAGCAAGTTTCTGCATGCAGGCAGCTCCTGTGAGCGCTTGTAAGTGGGCCTTGTGAACCACCGCTTTAGGTCTTTTTACATGTCGCAGCTGGTGAGAGAGACGGAGCGCTTTCAGGTAATCCCCGTCTGGAAAACAACAGCTTTCCCATGATCTGATCATTAAGATCCATTCACAGTTAAGGGAAGCACATGAAACAAACCACCGTGCTTGTTTACATTTATAAAATGATCGTGCTAAGGAGATTTGCACAGTTCAAGACAAGTACCAGGAAAAAACATATCTTGTCACCCGATATATAAGAATCATATCTTGTCACCCGACATCGTCCACAGCATCTACAAGCAAAGACCTTCTGTACACACAATGGCATCTGGTCAAGTAAACACCTGGTCTGTTGCTTGGGAATAGAGAAACTTTTTTTTTTTTTGCTGTTGAGCCTTCTGTCAGTGGGTTAAAGCCCAGATCATGTTGCTGCCGCTGCTGCCAAACATGCAGTCTCTGACATGAATTCCTCCTATCTGCTCCAATTTGTTTTCCTGTGGAGATCAAAACTGTGGATTTGTAATGAAATGCTGTATATCACTGATGGTTGAGTCAAGTAGCTGGTGTTATACGCCTGGTATTACATGACTGAAAGAACAGTACACCCTCAAAACCCAGCAATGGAGACTGCTCAGACAAAGCACCCAAAGCCATCTGGCTATCATCACAGCATCTGCTGAAGGAGGATGCACAGAACCTAGCCAAGCTCCCTCTGTCTAGTCTGTAGGAATGGGCTGCAGCACAACAAAAACCTAGTAGGGCAGAGGCTGCTCAATGGCAAATTAATTGGCATAGTCATAGTACAAGATGAAGCAATGGGGAAAAGGAAATACAAGATCATCAATATCTCACTTCCAGTCTACTCTATGCCTGTTCCTCAGCTAGGATAAGGGTTTAGGTCGAGGCTGAACAAATGTGTTTTGTTAGTTCCATCTCAAGGTCAATCCTCGCCTTGTGTGTGGCACGCTTACAGGTACCTACTAATCACAGTGGTTCTGTGTCTTTTCAAATGTCTTAAATGTGCCATTATATGAGGTTATATATTGTTGGTAGAAATGTTATTCAAACAAAGACGACATCTGGCTTTGGCGTCAACAACATGAGATTCAGGGTATCAGGGCTACTTTATACTGCTGTCACATTAAATTACACACTGTTAGGTCAAGGCTATGTATACAGTACTATCTGCATTTCTATCCCAGGATATAATATTTGGTCTGGGTAGAAGAGATTATCCTGCTTGCTTGTGTAGATTTCACAGCTCAACTGGCAAGGCGTCCCTCCACTGACTAGACAGCTGTTTTTTCCTAGCTTTGACTACTTCAGGCAAAACAGATGAGCCTGGTGATTCAAACAGCCAAAGGCAGCATAATTGAAGGGAAAATTCTCTCTTGCCACGGGAATTAATTCCCCGAGTATGACGATGAGGAATTGATAAACACAAGTGTCAATAATTGTAATCAGTGCTTTGAAAAGTATTTTTGATAGATAGATAGATAGATATTTTAGCTCTTTGCATTATGAGCTATGTGTAATTTCAACATATTTACAACCTATATACAGTACATTACCAAGATGACATCCCTGCAAAGCATCTTGGGTCACAGTTTACAAGGACCGATCCACATGACTGATATTATTTCTGTCCTTCAAGGCGAGAGCAACTGTTACCTATACTGATCTGACAAGTGACACACTGAGAGGCCAGGGTGGGCTTCAGCTAATTCACGACAGCGTCTGACCACGCTGGTGTAGCGGTGCCACGGGAGACCATGTTGTTAGGTTATGGCATAATGAGACTCTCTTTGTTGCCGGATGTGGGAAAAACATCCAATACATTCTAAAAAAAGCACAGGAAGGAAACTGGGGGTGGGGTGGCAGTGAGTAGCAACGGGGGTGTGGTGGTGGAGAGTGGGAGTGAGAAAGGAATGTTCTCTTCACTCTCTCTTTCTCCGTCTCGTTATCAAGCGTATGTACACATAATAACCCCGCTTTCTCGGTGAGAGCTATGAAAAGAATGCAGCATCACAGTTATCCTGAGCAAGACGACAGCAAAATGAGCCCTTGCTTGCTTAATGATATTTTGCCATTTCACGTAGTGCTATGGTACACCCACAGATATTTAAAGGGGCACTATTATAGGAATATAAATGTCCTCTATTTATATACACATATGATCAGATTTGTTTCATGAGGAGAGTGTTAAGATTTGAGTTTGTTTGTGTGGTTAAATTTAAAGTTACTGCATTTTCAAAACTATCCTCTTTTATGGGCTGTTTTAGACTAACTCCAGTCAATGCATCATAACTGGACTTGATCCTGATTGGCTCCCCTCACTGAACAATTACTGAAATCCTTTCAAATCAGGTCAGTTTGTAGCATTTGAACTGACACCCCCAATGGAAAGCCTCCTCTCTGCAGATTTACCTCATGTGAATTAGACAATCTGGTGTTGTCGGCCAATCAGGGTCCAGTATTGTGACTGCTCTGCCTGGCTTTGTCTTCAACATTATTCAATAATTGCCCTTTTGACTAAATGAGATTTATTTGCAAAATAATGCATCATGACGAAGATTCTTAGCTGGAGTCACAGGATAGTTGACGACAAAATCATAAAAACTGGATAATAACAACCTTTAACATCCCTTGTGTTGGCTAAAATAGACCGTCACTGGTCCATATCTCAAGGAGATATACGATAAAGCTCTAGTAGATGTTCATCAACCATTGGTGAGACTCAAATAGGTACAGTTCCAGTACCAGCATATAGTTTCTACAATGGGTGATAATCCGTAATATAACCTGAAATTAGTCTGAAATAGCCATCCAGCACCAGCAGCACCTCAGTCAGCGCGGCCCAGCTAACTGCTAAAACCAGAACCTGGTTGAGGCCCTGCTTCCTTTCAAAACCAGAACCTGGTTGAGCCGACAAGGCAAGAGAGAGAGACCAGGCAGAGATCCTCCCCTGGTTTCACCTCTCGTGTGTGTTGTAGATGCAACAGCAGTATCTGTGTGCCTCTAGGCAAGGTGGAGAGAGAGCAGGCGCCAGAGCATAGCTCAGCACCGTGACACCTCACCACAGCATAGCACTAACACAAACATTCCAGCTGCCACTTCTCAGCCCCATTGGCAGCGCTAAGGCAAGAAACAAGACCATCTGTGTTCCTCCGCTAGGTCCATATCTGATGCTGCAGGCAGGGGAAAGCCTCGTCTAGCATTCTGAAGAAATTCGATTTAAGCTTCACCCGATGTGAGTTACTGAACGCCGATACCGATATTGATATTTTTGCACTGAAGCTGCTGATCGCCAATATTCAGTATCTTTAAATTTAATGTTTTTCATGCACACAAAAAAAAACTGATTCAGTGTTTCCCTGAGAATTTTACACTCAGGGTGGAAAAGCAGCATTTATACCAGTGGTGTCCAATCATGTGCCATGGAGGCCTGAGAGTCTGCAGGTTTTCCTTCCACCCAAACACTACAGCAGCTGATTTCTCTGATTAGCTCACCTTCAAGCAGAGAGCAGGAACTAATTAGTGAAATCACCTGGTGCCGTGATTGGTTGGAAGGAAAACCTGCAGACTCTTGGCCCTACGTGGCACATGATTGGACGCCACTGATTTAGAGCATCATGGGACGCTGAGGCTCTCCATTGAAACCCATGCTAATGAAATTCTTTTAGGTGGTCCTTTTGCAGGTTTTGCAGTCTGCCATCCTTGAAGCTGCGGAATAAAATATTCCCACACCACATTGCAACGATTTCTCTAGTCAGCCATCTGATATATACACAGTAATAGCTGTGGTCAGGGAAGAACGAGTGACTGGCTATCCAATATCTGCCTGATATATCGGCAAGTTGATATATCGGTCTGACCCTGATTCAAATGTTGACATCGAGAACCGGACAGCGTTCACCTTGTGGGTTTTGCCACATATGGTTATTGTGCATATCAAGACAGAGAAAGGGTTATACATATTCAACACTTTTTTTCCCATAAAGGAGACATCAAGGACTAGAGTTTAAAAAAATCTGAATAATGTATGCTCGTGCTGAACTTGCGATCAGCTCCTGACAAAGCAATGTCAAACAACATGATTGTAGACATGCAAACATAAACTATATCAACTGATTTGTGACTTTCACCTTTCACATGTTTCACATGTGTAATACTCCCGGAGGATCGCTGTAGCAAAGAACACAGAATTACCACAATGCAAATGGGGTTGAACTATGACTTAGAGCCCAGAGCAGAAGAGAGGGAGGGGAAGAAGAGAAGAAAAAAAGTGAGTCGCTTGTGCCTCTTTTCAGCGCTCCGCAACTCTGGAGCCTGGGAACCTCGGCAGCTTGGCCAGGCTCTGAGAAATATCCTGAGCTGTAATGTAAACATGTCTGAACTCTGATCTAGCAAGAACCCCACCCCCCCCCTTCCAGTCTAACCCGGCATTCTGGCGAGGGGTTTGCCAGTGACATCAGGAGCCCACTTTCTCATTTCCTGAGCAGGGTAATGACCCTAGGGAGAATAGGCCGTTTGAAGTCCTGCAAATAAAGCTGCTTTGCTCTGAACCCCATTGTCCCTCAGTAAAAGAGAGAGATGGCTGATAGCATTTGGGCTTCAATAGTTTTGTCTTTCTTGTTGTGAACCTAAAACCTAAAGGCTGGTTATCAGTGTAAGAAATTTTCAAAAAGGTGCAGATAGTGACATTGTGTTAGCATGGAAATAAGCTACTACAACATAAATGCACACCCACACCCAGCTCTCCAGTGGCAACCGTAGAGTTAGATAATCAGATCTGTTTACGACACTTACAACAGCAGCTCCGCAAGGCCAGGAAGCACTGACATATCAGGTAGCTGATTGTCAGATAAGTGTGAGAACAGTTATGGATGAGCTCTTGTTTATCTGCGTGTCACATAACTGTCAGTTCTAAAACGAAACCCTCATAGTTGTCAACGCCGTACGCAATTTGATTGCCATCAGTACTGAAAAAGTGAAATCTCCCTAGCCAAACAGAAACCTCTAATACTAGACAAAGCCAGTTCCTCTCTCAGGGCTTGTCGTAAACAAGGCAGCAGAGTATTGCGTGCTTTTCATTTCGCGTGCACTTTTATCTCCTCAATTCACCTTCCATGCACTGCACATAAAGTACACCTGAACATGCTAGTTCCCACAGGGTTCCAGTT
>CABFOQ010021840.1:0-15883 GCA_900660455.1 Gephyroberyx darwinii | reverse complement strand
GTGCCATGCTAACAGCAACACAATACCACACCCTTAGCAGAATTCTCTGTTCTTCATGTTAAACTGTAAAGATGTTCTCTGTTCTTCAGTCCATCTCAAACTGTAAAGATGTTCTGTTCTTTATCTCAAACTGTAAAGATGTTCTCTGTTCTTTATCTCAAACTGTGAAGATGTCCTCTGTTCTTCAGTCCATCTCAAACTGTAAAAATGTTCTGCTATTCAACTGTAAAGATGTTCTATGTTCTTTATCTTAAACTGTAAAGATGTTCTCTGTTCTTCAGTCCATCTCAAAATGTAAAGATGTTCTATGTTCTTCAACCCATCTCAAAATGTAAAGATGTTCTATGTTCTTCAGCCCATCTCAAACTGTAAAGATGTTTTCTGTTCTTTATCTCAAACTGTAAAGATGCTCTGTTATTCAGTCCTACTCAAACTGTAAAGATGCTTTTTGTTCTACAGTTCATCTCAAACTGATTTCCTTCTTGAGAAGTTTGTTCTACAAGACAACATAGGAAGAACGTTCTCCACAAGGACACAAGTATCGATTTGGTTTTCTTGGCTATGATAATCGCCTTGTGAAATCAGCTGCTTTAGTGTTTGGATTGAAACTTGCATTCTCTTGGGCTTTGATTGTATGTGATTGGGACACACTGGTTTAGAGGTCTGGTTATAACACATGGGCATCAAAGAAATGGACATTTGTCCAATACTATCACGTAAAATAAATTGTTGGCATCCAAAAGTTTATTTCTGTGTTTTAAGTTGAGTTTGAAAACTGTTTGGATTGCCAATATTTTGTGCAGAGATTCAATAACTTTAAATATGACCATTTTAATGTGAAACAATTACAAGGATTCAGTCTTTCCCCCAGAATTCTTGTCAGGGTGGAAAAGCCTTTGAAACAGTATTCAGATCATAATGGGACATGAAACATTGATACCCAGGATAATGGCATTTTCAAGGATAGCTCTTAAAGGCAGGGTGACCCACACCAC
Source organism: Gephyroberyx darwinii (assembly GCA_900660455.1). Taxonomy (NCBI): domain Eukaryota; kingdom Metazoa; phylum Chordata; class Actinopteri; order Trachichthyiformes; family Trachichthyidae; genus Gephyroberyx; species Gephyroberyx darwinii. The sequence goes on along the minus strand of CABFOQ010021840.1, from coordinate 14,888 downwards.
CAATTCAATGGAAGGAGAAACTCTGGGATACATTACTTACTTACTTTGAATTCATTTACAAAAACATTTTGAGCAATTCAATGCATAAATAAAATGTCACTGCAGGTTTTAACCTAGTTACAATACAAGTAGTACATGCAAGGTGTTTCCACTACGCTGACAGCATAGTCAAAGAAGTAAGTGAATACAGGGTTGGGGATGCATCTAAAAGCAGGTGTAGGTTCAATGCCTACCTTGTGAAAAGACGCTTTCACTTTTCACGTTACATTAGATTGAAAACAATTTTCATTCATATGAATTAGCAGTGCTGTAAAAGAAAGCTCAAAAAAGTGTGCAGGTTGAAACTTTGTAGGTCCAATTCCAATGCTGGAGATCTGTGTGGGGATACACAACAACAGCAGTGAGTTAATGAAAAGAGTTTGTGTTGTCCCTCTGGCCCGACCGCCTTGTAGGAACCTCCTGTGTTCTAATTTAGCATAATTGAAAGGTCATCTAAGGGTGTCATTATGGCGTTATAACTTCATGCTTGTACATCGGTCTCTAAATAAATACAGACATAATTTCCTAGCATGGACACATCCTCCCTGCTCTAATATGACTGGAATGTCAACAGACGTTTTTGCATACAGTCTCCTCATGTTCCTTCAAGTCTCTTCTCTCTCCTCCCTCTTGGCCTCTCTCCGAGACCTTTCATCTTTCCTCCCTATCGGTCCCGGTGTCCTTACAGTGTCAGTGCGGTTGACACGTCTTAAAAACGCTTTCCTTCAAAAAATCGGTGAAAACTTCAAGTCTCCATAGTAATTGGTGATCTGAATGCACTAGATTGAGGTTTCTCAAACATTTTCATGTTAAGGACACAGACATTAGAGTCACAGACATCCAATTTGTCTCAGGGATCCATAGATTCAAGACGGTCCACTGTCAAGTCAAGTCAAGTCAAGTCACGTATTGTCAAATGTGCAGCATCACTTAGTCATACTGTACAATGAAATGTTTTGGATGAGGCACGTTCCAACAGGGTAGGTACACATAAATCACACTGTACACTGAAGGATATGATTACAATAGTCATTCTTATATAATCTCTTAATAGGATAATTTACAGTGAATTAAAAAGTAATTCAATTAAACATTTTTTTTCTGGGGGGTCTCATAGACCTACATGTATCAACCCTGCGGGTTACACTTTGAGATGCACTGCACTAGAATGTCCCATGAATGTGCTTTGTATACATGAGCTGATCCAGGGACATCTGTAGGACCCTTAAACAACTGTTATTTGGTCATTGTCACTGCACCCAGGCCAGGGAGGTGTAATTCTTGCCAGTTTCTACTCATCATGATCTCTCCAAATATTTACTTGTGTGTCACCTCAGGCACTCGCTGGGAATAAGAGGGGGGAAAACCTCTGGTAAATTACAAAGTAGCGACATGCCTTCTTCTGCTCCACAGGTTTGGGAAGGGTGGAGTATGTGTTACTTGTGTGTGTGGGCATGCCTTCATGTTGACTGAGAAGAAGTTACACATGGAGCAATTTGTGGTGTGTTTGTTCAGAAAGAGAGAGAGCGAGAAGAGAGCGAGTGAGCAACTCTATGAGTGTTAATGCCTGCTTTTTATTCTGCTCACATGCATATGTATGATTGGGTACCTGCGTTTCGACCAATATTGGTTTTTGAATGCCAATGCCGCTTCTGATATGTTTTGGATTGAAAATGCCGATAGCCAGTATTTGCATTTCCCTGCTAAAAACAAAGAGTGTTTCCCCACCGTTTTATTCTCAAACAGCTTTTAGACCAGGGATGGGCAATCATGTGCCATGGATGGTTGAAAGTCTACAGGTTTTCATTCCAACCACAGACTTCACCAGGTGATTTCACTGAATAGTTCCTCCTCTCTGGCTGAAGGTGTGCTAATCAGTGAAATCACCTGGTGTAGACTTTGGTTGGAATGAAAACCTGTATACACTCGGCCCTCCATGGCACATGATTGCCCAACCCTGATGTGGACCATGGGATACTAAGGGCTCTATTTTCGTAAAGAAAAAATACAGAAGTGTCAGATGGGATGGTCCATCGCACATCGCACCTGCACCATGGGTGCTTGCATTCCACCTCTAACTTCCAATTCTAACTCCAACGCAAAATTTGGAGCAGCCAGGACCGATGCGCTACATAGAAGAGCTTACGCAGACTCAAAAGCAGCTTGACACAAAGGACACAAAATAAAAGTTCTGGAAGAATTTGTCAAGCTTGTCAAACCAAAAGCGGAGAAGAGTTTCAGAAGGGCTGTCACTATCACTTGGCCTCAGGATAACGTGTAGCAACACACATCTAGGTCAGGAGATATTGTTGGTGATATTGTTCCAGAAGGATGTGCACAAAAGGTTTTCCAATTTCAGGGATGGAATCTAGTGGTGCAGGTGGAACAACCTGGTTTGGTTTACCAACAACTTAACATGTGTGACAGGAACGGCAGTATTTGGTTACATCAACCTTCGAGCCTGGCCAAAAGAAGTAGTGCAGAATACCATTGTGTGCCTTTTTGATTCCCAAGTGGCCAGCGAAGCTATGATCATGAGCTAGACTAAGAATTTGGGAATGGTATTTTTGCTTTCGCTCTGGGTGCTGTTGTTGTTGTGTTGTGTTGTTGCATCACATACTCTTTACTTGCATCTTGGTGCAGTGGGAAAGCAACCTGGAACTCTTTTGAGGAACTAAAACGGTTCCTGCTGAGAAGGTCCTGCTCAAAAAAGTACCCAAAAGGTTCAGGTTCTTGCAGTCGGAAAACGGCTAATGACACATGGAGAACAATTCTCATGATTGGTACCGAGGGTGTATATTCGTTTGTGGTGATTCTGCACATCAGTTTCCTCTTGGGAGAAGCTTTTATGGCAGACCTGTCACAATGCCAGTGCCATGGTGCACAGGTGATCTGATTTGTAATCCAACCCTGTTTCCGACTGCAACATAGGTGCGCCTCTGGACACGAAATTACCAAAAATCAGTCACCGCGCCCTGTGTGTTTGCACCGTGTGCCTTTTGATGGCACTTTGCACTGTAATAGAGTCCTAAAACTCTTCATTGAAACCCAGGAAAATCATAATCATAATACACATTCATGCCTACTTGTGTGGAATCTGATCCAAATCAATTCAAGAATCAATTGTAGTAATGATCAATTCTACAATAAATACTGTATGTAATCCATCAAACTGCATCGTATCACATTAGAGGTGGAAGACACTGACTGGATCAGATTACATTTTTAATAAAACAAAAAAACATTTTTAATAAGCTATCTGTATACTGTTAGCTCCATTTCATGAGTGTAGTTGTGTGTGCTCGGCCGTAGTGCTCAGGTCTTCTTTGTCTTTTTGTTTGTGTGATTATTTTCTTGGCAGTTTTTGCCTTTATTTGGACAGTCAACAGTGGAGAAAGGGATCCAGGCTGGGACGTCCCAGGATGTCGCGCTTACAGGGAATGTGAAGGCAACGGCAACAGATATCACACGGAACAATAGCAACTACAATTCATATGCAATTAGCTCAGAGTTTTAAAAAGATGTGTTTTATCTCCAATTCATACTGTAACATCAGTCAGGTGCCAATTACACGAGTGATTATAGTAATAAGAAATTCAGCCTACAGATATAAAATCTCAGCTCTAAAAGTTTTAGAGGTTTTAAAATCCAGACTGTTTGTGTCTCACTGACAAAGAGAGAGAGAGAAATAAAGAGAGAGTCCACACTGACACAGTCATATATTTTCATAATTTTGCAGGTTTTGCATAGTATTTGCATGCTGACCTCTGCTTGCCTCCGCTGGATGGTACAGTTATGCAGGGGAAAGCCCAGTGGCTGTCTCTCATTACACAACCAGGAAGCAGTAACAGCAGCTGGATGATCGCCTCTGGCTACGGGGAGGGTAACCGCACCAAGGAGGTTTTCCAATAACAAACTCAACTGAACTAAGCTGAATTTAATTGATAGGAACTGAACTGAACTGAACTGAACTGAATTTAAGTGGACTGAACTTAATTGAACTGAACTGAAGTGAAGTGAATTTAAGTGGACTGAACTTAATTGAACTGAAATGAAGTGAACTGAATTTAAGTGGACTGAAGTGAAGTGAAGTGAATTTAAGTGGACTGAAGTGAACTGAACTGAACTAATATGAGCTGAATTTAACTGAATTGATCTGAGCTGAACTGGATTTAAAATGATAATCCATGAGATTCTTGTTTTTCTCAATTTTGGCAACACTTTTGGTGATAAGCGGCCATTGATTTGGTTGCACTGCATTTCCCAGCGATCACTTCACAACAGTGTTGCCGGTACTATGACGTCACTGGACTGACAGCAACTCCCATACCCTCAAACAAACAGGCCTGGGCTGTTCTACTGACACTAGTGAAGCAACTACAAACAGAAACAACCATGCGACCATGTCTAGGTAGCATCTACAGCGTCTGAAATGCTTACTCGATGTTTGCCTACCAAAAAATTGCCAGAACTGGACCAACGTAACGTGAAGACACTCAATGTGTACTGCGGCTAATAAATGATGGCAAAAAGTAGCAGTCCACATCAACATCACTCCTCAGTCCCTCCTCATTTAGAAAAGCTGATTGTGGCTCTGAGATGATCGCTTTCATTCTTAGCACCTTCCTCCGAGAGATTCATTTGCTTCTTTTTCCTCAGATTTCCTGTTGAGGTTTCTGTAGATGTAGATGGTGATCTTCTCTTAACTACCCAGTTCTTTTATTTATTATTTATTTATATTTATAACATATAAACACATCACTTCCTATGGATGTTTCCCAGGAAAGACCTACCTGACACCGGGTGCAAATGTAAAAGCTTTCATGACTTGACTTTGAGTTACTCACTGTTATGTAATGGTCATTTATTTATATGAAAAGGTTTCAGATTAATAGTTTGAGCTGAACTTCACGACATGCACAACTCAACATTACCACATCACACATCATCTGTTTTCTAATTGCAGTAACCAGAGTGAGCAACGGAAGGTGAAATATAACTTTATTCGTCACATACACATACATGCAGTGAAATTCTTTTTTCGCACACGCCTGACTAGATACACAACATATCACCCATACACATGCATTTTCAGGTCAGAGGACAGAGCGCAGGCGTCAGCCATTGAATAGCGCGTCTGGAGCAGTTTTTGGGGTTAAGTGGGTTGCTCAAAGGCACTTCGGCAGTGTTGGTGGGCACCGTAGCTGTGACACCAGTCATTTTTTCAATCACCTGGGATCGAACCAGCGACCCTCCAGTGATGGGTTGGCCTCTCTAAACGCTAGACCTGTCACCTGCCGTGTCTGCTGACTGCAAGTGTAGGCGTAAGAATGTCGCCTCTAACAACTTCTATAGGTTATGACTCAATCAAGTCGAACGACAGGATTCAAACCTTTTGCAGCGGCGGTGGCAGCATTAACCCGTTGACCCCCAAACAGTCACGCTGATAAAAACCAAAGAGACAATGCAGACATACATAGTGTAACATATGCATCCCCTCATGCGCACAGTCTGATAAGATAGCATTCATTCTCTCTCTCTCTCTCTCTCTCTCTCTCTCTCTCTCTGTTTCTTCTTTGTGGGAAAAGTAAAAGGAATGTGCTATCACTTCCCACAGAGCATTCTCTCACCGACCAAAGACAGGCAAACTTGTTAGCTAGTTCATTCCTGCCCGTGCAAGCGCATTAGGAGGCTCGGCCTACTAAACTTTAACTCTGGCATGTGGGAAAGGTTACATTTAAAAGCTGCCGGGGCAAACAGGATGTCAGTCAAAACAGGTTTGGATCATTTCAAATGACTAATGCGAGCTTGGTTTACAAGACTGCTCCTCTAAACAAAGACACTTTTAACGCAACGATAAGGCACTCCTAAAAGGCTTTAAAGTTCATGTGGCATAGGTCGCTGCCAGCCATGGAATGCCTTTAATACAGATTTATTACGTTTGGAGATGGCAGGTGGAGTTTTCTATCAACGTCGAGCTGTCTTTCCTTTCACTTCCACTTCTAATGACTCGGAGCTGCACCCTATGCCTTGCCCTAATACAAACTTCACAGCTTAAACTCTTTCTGGTGATACCGTAACGTTGTACGACAGTTGTGCATATACCTAAAGTAATAGTTTCCAGACTGAGGCTGTATCTAACTGTGGGCAAATGAGCAAATACAATTCTCCATCCTCCTTTAATTGCCTATCCTTTACCTTTTATCCTCAACTCATGACATCACGCTACATAGCTTTCATTCCAACGCCGGAAAAAAAATAAAACAGCCGCAAATCAACAGTTTATGGATCACAAGGAGGTCGTTGTCTGTCGGGCCGCACTGGTCAATGGCAGAATAATCATCTGAAAGAAATATGAAAGGGTGTGAAGAAAATACCCACTTCAAAATTACTTTGACGAATTGAATTTGCAGCAATGAAATTGCACAGCCTTTGCCTTTGGAGCCATTTATAAATATTCCATACATGTGCAGGTCTCATGTACAGTATGACCTTGCATTCTCTGCCGACAGTACAGAACAGAGGATTACTTTGTGTTTGCATGCTGAGCCTGAGAGGATATTTATTACCCTGCTGCTGCCATGTTTATAGACTTGATGCTGTCTATATCTGATGCACATCCTCACTAATTCAAGTGCTTCCAGCCCAGCTGTCTGATCAAGTGATTGGCATGTAGTCCGACCGTGTTGCTGTTGAAATTGCTGCTAAAATATTGCCAGGTTTTCAGGGATGAGTTTAGGTTAGACGAAGAGTTAAGTTATGGGAACATAAACAACATAGATTGCTGGCTTGTTGTTGGATGGTTGCTGGTGCTCCATGCTAAGACTTTAGCATACACTATGTTGAGTGATAGTAGACTCAAGCTAACACTATAGCATGCATCATTCTGAGTGATAGTAGGCTCAAGCTAACATTTTAGCACAAGTGTACGCGTGTTAGCATGGAGCCAACAATCTACCAAGGATATATGAATCATTTTGGGATGCTATGGACTTGATGGTTAAGCTGACAGGTGTATTCATTTAATTTGCCCAATTTCTAACAAGTTCAAAGGACAACTTTCACTTCAAAATATCCTTGAAGCCAGCCTGTCAACTTACCCTTATGAAAACCTAAGGTAGAATATGTAAAGAATAGATCAAGGGGTGGATTTATAGGCTTGTAGTTTTAGTGCTACACCAAACAACAAGGAAACAAGCTTTTTAGTCAGCAAAAAAAATCGAAAATCCCGTTAAAGTTTCTACAGAAGTCATAGAAACTCGCTCTTTAAATGTGAGGATTGTTATGACTGGTGAGACAGTTTGTCTGTCACATTCGTAAACCTTCAGAAGACTTGAAGTCACTGCAACGGCAGGTTCAGACCTGAAGCGAAACGGTCACGTAGCTTTCTGTCGGTCCGGCAGCCTTTCCTGACTAAGAAATGCACTACACATTTCATCCACATTTCAAAAGCAGGTATTGTAATCATCCCACAGTGACTGTTGTGCACAGGTATTAATCAAACAACAGTAAAGACATAAGCAGGTTGATCATCAAATATTCTGTATTGATATATATAAAAATGACCGTCTACAGTATATTTCCACTGTGTATTCCTGTGAAATCCAGGCGCAGAAGCGAAATGACTTGACGGCGAGTCATGCCGTAGCCCCGCCCATTCTCCGCCCACTCTCAGCCATTAAAATGGGCGCCAAAAGAAAGCCGGCTACGCTAAGCATCGCAAACATGTCTGTTTCGCTTCTGGCCTGAATGAGGGGTTAACTTTCTTAAGACCACACGTTTGCTATGATGAAGAGCATGGATGGACACTGACAAACCACACACACACACAACGCATACCTACGTTCAGCCTTGCTACAATGCAATCATTGTGTGTGTGTGCATGTGTGTGTGTGTGTTAATGATAGCTTTGTAGAGAAGGGTTGGGTCTAGGTGTCATTGGAGGGGAGCTTTTAGATTTATGTCTTGATACAGAACCTGGTGCTGGAGTTCCTCAGTCTTAAATCATTTCAGATATCCGGTCTGGGGGGCCCGTACACACCGTTTCCTGTCATCTGAGAGAAGAATTCCTGTTACTCCCTGGTTTTGTTAACATTTGTTATGTTTCCATCCAACTGTCCAACTGCAAATCTTATGCAATTAGGCGTGTTTCCATCAGCTGGGTAGAAGTGAATAAATAGACTTCCTGAATGTCAAAAATTGAGTTTTTTCAAGAATTGATTAGAAGTTAGAAATAACATGTATGATGTTGTAATGTACCAACTACTGGTCATACAACCACCACCACTTATACACGTTAGAAACAACATGTATGATCTTTTGAACTGTTGTGTTATAAAAAAAATGTTTTCATCTCTATTTATCAAAGAATATCAACAACAAAAACACAAAACAAATTCTTCATTGTCATCTTTTCAAATCCGTTATGTTCCATCTCATGTGACATATCTATCTCGTAAATACAGAGATGCAGCATGCATACACTGACACACTCACTTACAAAAGCTATTGTGCTGCTACTGTACACAGATTATTTCTAATTGAACTACACTCATTAACTAATTGAACTGATGAACAAACTCAATGAGCTCAGGATGAGACAAACATTTACAGTAGGTACATATATAGAGTAATGTAATGTAAATCAACTTCACATCTCACTTTAACTCAAAATTACCCAGCACTCAGCATATTTTCAACTGTTTCCCAGTCCTTGCATGAAGATCTGTGTATGTATTCATTTTAGAATTAAAAAACAAGTAAGCATATTGTAAATTAAGCCAAAAGGTGGTAGTGTACTCCTGGTCTTTTTCTTTCAGTCTGCTTGCCATAAATATGACAATTTGTCCGGAGTACACCAGTTATACCTTCTGTCACCCACCGTTTCCTCTCCTTTCTGCGATGATCTTCCTTCCTCCTTCCCTGAATTATCTCAGTCCTGCGGCTCTGATGGCGAAATCCTGTTTTCGAATATCCGTTTTGGTGTGTGTCTTTCTTTCTGTCTCCATAGTTTTCATTAGGATATCAGATTTTTATTGAAAGGCCAATATGAGCCCAATATATAATCGGGCTGATATTGAAGCCTTGAGGTGATTTCATGCTGAAACGTGTAGAACGGCCAGGCTAGAAATAAGTAAATAGAAATGTATTAAAAAAATGGCATTGCTCTACTTCCTGCTCTACCAACCCATGATATGGTGGATATGATGCAAATGTATTGATTAAATATTTATTGTAGAATTGATCAATACATGGGTTGTCTATGGGAAAATTATGAGATGTTATGATTATTGCTTTCAATGAGAAGTTTGAGTGTGTCATGTTGTGAATGCTGTCTCAGAGCATGATTAGATGAAACTTTATTGTTCCCCGTGGCGGAATTTGTTCAATAAAAAAAACAAACAGGTGGAAACCGTCTAGCGTGATCTCTGTGGCCTAGAGCCACGTTTCTGTAGAGCATATCAAACAGCATCGCTGGTATTCCAACTGACCACAGTCCTGACCACAGCCGACAACTCGTCCATCTCCAGCAGACCAGTAGTGCTGCAAAAATGTGGTGGGAAAAGGTGGAACTAAAAAATAAGGAGAAGAGGGATGAAAAGGAATAGCACATTTAAGCCCAGTTGCATGCTAAGTAGGAAAAAGGAACAAAAATAATAATAATAGAGCGTGTGAAAGTCATCTACTAGTTGTGCGCCATCTTGTAAAGCTCCACCCTGACAAGAAAAAAATACTTGGATTTTTTTTGCCATGAAAATGCTCAAATTTAAAGATATTGACTAACGGTGCAAAACATGAGATATTAGCAGCTTCAATCCAAAGAAAATATCAGTATCAGTCTTCAAAAACCCCATATCAGTCAAACCCTAGCATGTCTATATGTCGAGCTCCACCTACATGCCCTCCCACCTGGCCTCCTCCAGGTCCTCTGAAAACCCCACCTCTATCCAGCCCATTCATTCTCCGGGCTTTTAGAGCGGCGCTGGATTTGCCCCATTTGAAATTCGATCTGATTGGTTCATGCCACCCAACCCCGCGCTCTGACCCCGCTCCCTTTCTAGCTCTCTCTCTCTCTCTCTCTCTCTCGCTCTGCCTTTCTCTCAGTGAGTGATTAGTAAGTCTGGAGGAATTCAGGGGGTCCTGTTTCACCAGCTTTGCGCTGTCTGGCATACTAGACACCCCCCTTCCCAGCCTTTTCTCTCTCTCTTGCCCCTCTACAACAACCATTCCCAGCCAGTGTTGGGCTTGTTACTCAAAAAAATTTAATACGTTCCTCTTTAATTGTTACTCATTTTAAAATTAATGAAATTACTTTTCCTTCTATGGAATAGTTCTATGGGACTAGTAGCTGTAGTTACTAGTGTTCCTAGTAGCTGTTTTTGTTGAGACACTTTTTTCTCCTGTACATTTTGGTACAAACACTCATCATTTTACTTATTGTATTATTACTGTACTCAGAGCAGAGTTACTGTAAAAACATACATATGACATGAACTTGACATGAGACACGCTATTTTGAGCTTTTAAAAAAATATGATTCAGAAATGTATGTCATTACTCTTTCTGTGAGCATAAAAAGAGAAGAACGCCCATTGCCAATAATCAGTAACATTACTACACTGATGTTTCTTTTGCTATTAGCTATCCAACTAGCTAGTAAGGCTAGCGAACTAGCTAGACAGGCTAGTTCTAGCTAGCTAGCTAGACTACCAGGCTAACAGAGCTGGATAATAAAATTAAATAAAAAAACAAGAATTTCCACAAATTACCACTTTATTGCCCCTCAGTTGTACAGTTGGAGGAGCTTTGTAAACCTCAGGTCAACACATATAGCTGAATACAGCAGGGTGTGGATGGAGCAAACAAGTCAGAGAAAACACTTATTTTTAGACCGCAGCTTCATCCTCCACTCTACTGTACTTCCAACAGGAAAGGAAAAGGGAAGGACCTGTCCTGTATGTAGGTCGACACCATATCAACATTAAACAGCAGCATTGTTGGCAGATTTTAATAGTGAGCAGCCTAAATATACTTCCATATGTCGGCCGCTGTTGCTGCTCCGCTGTATTCACTTCATCACAATTCTCAACCGTTTGCAGAAATGTGACGAGATATGTAAAATAAAATCACTTGAGATGGGTTAGAGCAGTAGATCTGTCTTTTATTGAAAATCGGGGTATATTGGTTACATATTTATTGGATGGATCAATGCAATACTGGTTGTCTGTGCAAAGCCCTTAACCTGAATTGATTCTAATGCAACATTTTGATCAGATTCCATACAAGTATGCATGAATATGTTTTATTATCGTTATTATCCTGGATCTCAATCGAGAGTTTTAGTGTCCCATGATGGTCCAAATGCTGTTTAAGAGGCTTTTAGCCGATCCACGGATATCAGGCTTCAAAAACCCATATCGGTTGACCCATACTTGACACAATTTAGTGAAGTTGGCTGCCCTCTTCATCCTAATCTTCATCACCATCCTCACCTTCATTTCTGCCATTATCAATGAGAACAACATCAAAATTGAAACTATAAAACAGCTTCAACAACGACCTCAGCATCGATCGTGCAAAGTCCTGGGCTTCTTTGTGTTGCTGCAGCGGTGTGTTTGGACTGAGCCCAGCATTTCCACAGCAGCTCTGAAAGTCATTACGCCTCCACAGACACACAACTGGCTTTCATTTTGTCATTATGGCCCCCATGAAGGCCCTGATTGTTGGAGGGGTGCCCCGACCAGCAAGACGCTGCCATGGAGGGGGAGGGAGAATAGGATGACGGAGGGACCACACATGTCTTCATGGACAGAGGATCCCCCACCAACCCAATGCTTTACTGAGGCTCATGGGAATTGGCCACAGCAAAGTCATGCTGAAAAAGCAGGCGGTAATGTAGTTTGTGCCGGGAATTCCTTTAAATATGTTTTGTGCTGAAGCATCGAAAATAGAAAGGATTTTCCAAGTCTGCTGCACTGTCTAAAAATGTAATTTAATGCTATTTAAAATGGATTCAGTCTCAGTCCTTGGAATACATCGATCAAGGCTTGCACTGTGGAATCAACTGGATTGTCCATAAAAAGTGCAAACCCCGCCCATCTCCAATACTGCCAGACTAGGGGCAAAGCTTGCCTTTAATGCATGCTGTATAAGTGCAACCTCGATCATCTTAAAGGCCTACAAAAGCAATAACTTATAACTACACAAAGTAATGCAGCACTAATTCTCAGTGACATGCCACAACTTCACTGAAACTGCTTAAATGAAAGCTGAAAACTCCTCACAGGAAAGGTTTCAGTAGTTTCAGTCGACTGAAGGAGTGCTTAGCCTGGGCACTGCTCAAAAGTCAGGTAAATCAGGTAAATCATACAGCAGGTATCCTCAGATTTGGGAAGGCTCTCTCCATAGCACTGGCGATAAGGAATGCGTAGGCACTGCTCACAGGAATAGTCAGTAAAACCTCCATATTATCAGCAGGTCTGGTATATTCTGGCCTTTGTACATGTTGAACAACAGTATGGCCTTGCATTGAATATGATTTCCATTTGAGAATGCATTACATTATTCCCTGGTAATGGAACAGTCCATCTGAGGAAGGGGGGTTTCTCGAGAAACCATTTCGCGAACTGGCAGGCGAAGCAGTAATGTCTTTGTATTGAAGTCCGAGGTGAAAATATAGCTCAACCAACTTGTGTTGTCATCTCTACGCAGAACGATAAAGTAGAGACAGAAAAATGATGACTATGGCTTGGCCCATGCTTTCTGCATTGCTGGAGCGTAGGAGCTCTGTATGAACACAGACCTGCTGTCCATGTACCCTGGCATTCATGCTTCTTGCGCTTCTTGTGCTGACCACGGTACCACGGCCTGCCAGTTCCGGTACCTTAGTGGTGCAGTAGGAAAATGAAGCGCTCCACATCAACATGAAAACAAAAACACTGGAATCGGCCAGCAATTCTGTTTCCTCTCCGTTCAGCCACGTTGTTTCACATTTCAAGTGGCGACCTCACGCGTGACTCCCGAATGCGGCCAACGTGCCGGCCATTTTGGCCGCAATTACTTCATTTTGACCACATACGCTTAGAGACAAACAGCTGCTTTCTAGACATCTTATATCTTTTTTATTATTATTATTATCAATTACTTTTTAATTTTCCAAAAGAGAAGGAGGTACAACAGTCAGCAGTTACAGTAATACTGTACAACATTCAATCAGACTACACCTCCCTTTCCCCCACCCATCCTAACCTCCCTCCCTGAGTGGCGAACATCCCCTTCCACCCCTCCCCATCCAGATCTTCTTTACTGTAGGCATATAAGAAAGAAGATTAAATAATATCATAGATCACGATAGTGTAGACATCTTATATCTTGAACTCCGCTCAGCCAGGATGGATAGAGATAAGCCTAGAATTGACGAAATGTAGAAGAACAGCATCCCATTTGTCTCTGAACGTCTTTGTTATGTTGCCTTTTAATCGGTGTCTGTCCTTTTACTTTCACTAGAAAACTGTAAACTTCATCGTAAGGGAGGCCTTTGCTACTGTATCTAACTTCATTATAGTCTATCGGTGTCCTCCTATTCAATTTGTCTTTTTGTTGAGTCCATTTTACTTTTGCCTAATTTCCCCATGGGGTAAAGTGTCATCATAGCTTGTCTTAGTACTGGATCAGTGTCCGTTTGACCACCACCTCCCTTTGCCTCATAGATAGCAGTGTTATCAGGGGTGGAGGAGTCAGGAGGGGTGGGGCTGGTTGAGGAGAAGAGGTGTGGCGCAACTCTGACTTCATGTACTGTACTTACTGTACTGTGCTGTGTAGGATTTGCTGATATATGGGCTCAGTATTGCCCTTCAGATTTGGTCCAGTCAGTGTCGTCCACCTCTGATATGATGGATATAATTTGATTGCATGTTTATTTCAGGATTGATCAATACTACACTGGTTGTCTGTGGGAAGCCCTTAACCTGAACTGATTCTAATGACACACTTTTGCTCTGATTCAAAAGTATGCATCAATATGTTGTATTATTATGAGTATTATTGTCCTGGGTTTCAGTGGAGTTTTATTGTCCCGTGGTCTAATTGCTGTTTCAGAGGCTTTTCCCACCAAGACAACAATACAATTCAGGGGGAAACACCAAATACTGAACAGTGAGTTTTGTTTCCTTTCACTACAGATCGTCCCGTTCTCACTCGGCAACAGTTCCAGACCGAGGAAGTTCCCCAACCCTCCTGTCCAGGATAACCTATCAAAGAGCTCAGGGCAGGAATCCCCTCAACCAATTGGGAGGAACCCTTTCTTCTCTCTGCCAATCAGCAGTTGTTCTGTCATAGCTGGGTTTTTTGTTTTTTTTTGCACTCATTCACAAATAAAGCCAGAGACTCTGTTAAAGTTTATTCACTGGATTGAGGAAGTGAATACAAGAGCTGTTTGCAGTCACAGGAATTTGCAAAACCTGTTAAAACGATCTAATGACAAACACAACGTCCTTTCAAGCTTTCCAGTCGAAGGGTTTTAGATCATTGCTGAAATTCTAGTTGATGTCTGATAGAGCTGTTGAAAACATAAATTGCCTTTAATACATGATGCATAAAAATGTGTACACTAGAGCAATGTATTGCTCTTCTGGCAACTCAATTAAGACTGACTGACTCTCAGAGTTTGGGACAAAGGCTGACCACACACGGTGACCCTCCAGGTCACCCCAAAGCCCTTTGGACCTAGGGCTCTTTGATGTATAATACCCCACCCCGACTACAGCAGGCAGGAAGAGCCCTGATACCAATCTGATCCCCTCTGCATGGCAATTTCATCAACAGCCCCCGCCCCGCCCCACCCCCCTTTC